>BSBM01000764.1:8370000-8600000 GCA_027924585.1 Larix kaempferi | reverse complement strand
ATGATGATGACGAATATGATGATTTTGATGATGATCATATTCATCATCATCATCATCTTCATCATCGTACTCATATTCATCATCATCCACCATTGTCATCATCATCATCATCATCATCCTCATCCTTGTCCTCACAATGATGATGATGATGAAGTTGATGATGATGATCATGGTGTTGATGATGATGAAGATAATTATGAAGACGATCATGATGATGTGCTACATATTCATCATCATCTTCATCATCAACATCATCATCATCATCTCCATCATCTCCATTAGTCATCATCATCATCATCATCATCATCACCATCTTCATCGTCATCATTCTCATCATCATTATCATCACTTTATACAACATTAATATATCTACTATGTATTTAATTATTCTTGATGTAATACATATGTTTCTAATTGAAAATTAAATTAATGTTTTGAAATCAAAATACACAAATTTGTAAATATACCCTTAAACCCCTAAACACCTAGAAGCACTTAAATGCACTTAGGTATTATGGGTTAGAAGAGGTCCTAAAGGTCTTTATGGGGGAGGGGCTCTAGGCATAACCCGACACATTTATATCTGTTGGACAATAAATACAGTGAACGTTACCCACCAAACATTACAACGTTCAGCATGGACTGTTAGGAACCCATGTCAACCCTTCTATTTACTTTGTTAGTATATTTTTGTTGGACACATATGCTTTGTAAGTCATCCCGTAGTATTTGATGATCCATAGTTTGTATTATTGTTGTTGACACATTTGCTTTGTAAGTCGTCCCGTAGTAATTGTTGATCCATATTTTGTATTGGCCCATGGTTTGTATTGACACATGGTATTGACCCATGGCATTAGTGCCTAGACTTAGTATATAAGTTTGTGTTGAGACCAATGAAGGTACCGTGAAGTTATTTGTATTGAGCTTGATCAAAGGAGGTTGCCCCCTTGAAGTGGCCTGAGATCAATATAAAAGTGATTCTAAGTTCTACTATTTCTTGTGTTTTCATTAATTAATTATTGCAGGTTCCTCACATCTGGTATCAGAGCACTTTCTTGGGCTCGCTGGGTGAAATTTCGGCAAAAAAAATTTCTGCATATGTTGCAGCTTTGGATCTGGGACTAATCCCTATCCGCTTAATTGTGGGAAGTACTTGGGCATAAACCCTAAAACTCATTGTGAGGAGTACCACAAGAACCCCAAAGTAGCTGGCCCCTTGAGAGGACCTGCCAGTGAAAAGGGCAACAACGCCTACTTGATTGACTAGTTCCCACCCGTGAGGTAAACCGAGAGCTGTCGTTTGTGGCAAAGCGGTTATTAGTTTTACCTGAGCCGTGGAGTGAGGGGTACTGCCCCAATACGCAAGCCGTCAGATAGCATTGGTGGTCGAGTGAATCCCCTGAACCGATAGGAAGCCAAACATACCTAGGGTCCATTTTTAGCTGAACTGTTGCCGATCACTTCCGCGCCATTGCAAATCCATTTGTTGCCGATCACTTCCGCGCCATTGCAGATCCATTCTAAAAGCCAGTTCAGATCCATTCTAAAAGTCGTTTTAGATCTATTCTGAAAGCCGTTTCAGATCCAGCCATTTTTTATCCATTCGACGACGTTTTAGATCCATCTGTTGCTGATCCCTTCCGCACTGTTTCAGATCCAATTGTTCTGATCCCTTCCGCGTTGTTGCAGATCCAATTCTGGAAAAAAAAAAACTGTTTTTTCGCCATATCTCCCTTGTTTTAACTTCGTTTCCCTTGAAACTTTTCGGTCACCCCTGCAATCCCATTCTGCATATTTCATTCCTGAGGACCCTATCCCAAATTCTACTTCCCAAAGCCATAAATATCACAATTGTCTATTTTTAGGGTTTGCCATAACTTCTTCAATTTTCACCCATTCACCTCCAAATTTTGCCACCATGTTCATTCCCTATTTCTGCTTCTTTGTCCCTCTTTGACAAATTTTCTCATTCTTTCACCCGGCTTCTGAAATCCCCATTTTTTGCTTCCCTGTCCATCAAAAAGTGTTCAAAACCTAGTCAAACCCCAATTACCCATCTGATTTTTTCCCAAATCCAAATTTCCCTGTACTAAATAAGCTTTTGTTTGTGTTTTTCTATCCATTCCCCCCCCAAAAAAACTCCTAGTTTTGGTTGTCACCCGCGTACGAGCAAAAACCATGGAGGAAGCACTTGCAGCCATCCAAACCAAACTCCAAGATCTGGATGAAAAATTTCTTAGCCTCCATCTTCAGGATTCAGCCATGAACAATAACTGATAGCAAGAATCTTCTGCATCCAATGGGTTCTCTTCTTCCAGCAATTTTCGTGGTCCAAAGCTTGAATTTCCTTGCTTCAATGGTACTGATCTGACTGGATGGATCTATCGTGCAGAACAGTATTTCAGCCTGCATAATACTTTTGATGTCCAAAAAGTTCCACTTGCATCCTTTCATTTGGAACAGGAAACCCTTCAATGGTACCATTGGTACATCAAGGCTCATGACACGCCAAAATGGACAGATTTTTGCCAACTTATTTTGCAACGATTTGCTCCTAGTGCTTTTGATGACTTCACCAGAGCACTCACTAAACTTCGTCAAAGTGGCACTGTGAGAGAGTATCAGACAGAATTTGAGAAACTAGCCAATCACATAGAAGGATTGTCTGATGAATTCTACAGGAGTTGTTTTATCAGTGGTCTTAAGGATGAAATCCGGTCAGAGGTTAAAATGTTCTGTCCCAACACAATGATGGAAGTCCTAGGGTTGTCTAAGTTGGAAGAAAACAAGATTGCTACCCAACAACGCTCCAAACCCACTTTTGTTCCCTTCCGAAATATGGTTCTCAACGACCTCCCATCCTGCCAGCTCCTCGACCAACTCCTATCAAGCATTTGTCTGAAACAAAGATGTAGGCATGCAGAGAAAAAGGGCTTTGTTATAATTATGATGAAAAATTCACTCGGGGACATAGATGTGTTCAACAAAAGCTCTATCTCTTGGATGTGGATTCTCCGCTCGCCTCTGAAGTTGGTGAAGAGGCTCCAGATACACTGGATGATCAAGTCGGCATTTAGGATCCGCCTATTGACCTTCCATCTCAAGAAGACCACCCGGAGATATCTCTCCATGCTTTCTCAGGCGTCACCACCCCCCAAACAATGCGGGTCAGGGGTTACTTTAAGAAGCTTCCTCTTACAATACTCATTGACCCTCAGATCGCCAAACATGCTGATTGTTTTGTCCATCCTTGCTCCAACTTTGAAGTCATGGTTGCCAATGGTGGCACCTTACCTTACAAGGGAAAGTGTCACAATGTGCGTATCTCTTTGGAAGATTATAACCTTCACTCTGACATGTTTTCTTTGTTCTTAGGCGGATGTGATGTGGTTTTGGGCATTCAATGGTTACGCACACTTGGCCCCATCTTATGGGATTTTGCTGAACTTTGGATGCAGTTTTCAGTCAATGGGAAACAACACAAATTTAAGGGCTTACAACAAGGGTCTCTCTGCATCATCAGTTCACATCGCCTGGAAAAGATCCTTAAGAAGAATTCACATGGTGTCATCGCTCAACTCCATTCCATTCAGATGCACCCATCAACGGTCTCCCCTACTTCCTTTTATAGATATGCAGGTGTCCTTGTTGAACCAGTGGGCTTGTCACCTTCAAGAGACCTTTCCAGTAAGAATTTAGCAACATCTACATCTCAGCAGGAAATGATGGCTATTTTGCATTCAGTACAAAAGTGGAAACCATACCTATTAGGGAATTATTTCTGCATCAAGACTGATCTCCAGATACTGGAAAATTTCCTAGAACAATGGGTCTCCTCCCCAACACACCTGAAATGGGTTATCCAACTCATGGGTTATGCCTATGCGATCACTTACACGAAGGGTAAGGATAATATGGTTGCAGATGCACCTTCTCGCCAATTTGATGACCCAATTTCTCTTACAACTATTTCTCTGCTTGTTCCAAATTGGTTGCAATCTGTTCAATAGGGATATCTTTTCTATGAACTCCATGCTTCTTCATCGGCATGGCACTCTGGGTTCCTCAAAACCTATGACCGAGAACAATGTAACTTCTTTTGGCAAGGACTGAAAATGAAAATTCACCAGATGGTGGTTGAGTGTGATACTTGCCAAGTCAACAAGGGTGAAACGACACTCCTTTCGAGACTGCTCAAATCCTTTCCCATCCCTACACAGATGTGGAAAGCTATTTCTTTCGATTTCCTAGAAATGCTCTAGTGGTACAATACCACATCTAAAAGGACACCATATGAAGTAGTTTATGGACAGGCACTGCCATTTCTTCTTTCATACACACTCAGTAGCTCCCTAGTTCAGGAAATTGACTCGGTTCTTCGAAACCGCAATCAGATTCTTCTCATTTTGCAGGACAATCTTCACATGGAAAGAATTCGATTGAAACAACAAGACGATCAACACCGTTTTGAGCGCACTTTTCATGCAGCTGATATGTCCTTCTTCGTCTATGGCCTTCCAAGCAATCCTCCCTGAAACTCAACAGGCGTCAGTGGGCCGGAATGCAACTCGAGGATGCTACAAGGGAACCACTCCTTCCGATTCTGCATCAATTTCCACATCTAAAGCTTTGAGGACAAAGATTTTTCTAAGAGAGAGGGGATGTTAGGAACCCATGTCAACCCTTCTATTTACTTTGCGAGTATATTGTTGTTGGATGCATATGCTTTGTAAGTCGTCCTGTAGTATTTGATGATCCATAGTTTGTATTATTGTTGTTGGACGCATATGCTTTGTAAGTCGTCCCGTAGTAATTGTTGATCCATATTTTGTATTGTCCCATGGTTTGTATTGACACATGGTATTGAACCATGGTATTGGCGCCTAGACTTAGTATATAAGTTTGTGTTGAGACCAATGAAGGTACGGTGAAGTTATTTGTATTGAGCTTGCTCAAAGGAGGTTTCCCCCTCGAAGTGGCCTACGATCAATATAAAAGTGATTCTGAGTTCTGTTATTTCACGTGTTTTCATTAATTAATTATTGCAGGTTCCTCACATGGATGCACACGCACATCTAGCGCGCATGCACATCTGGCGTGTGCGTGTCCCTATTGAACATAAAATTTAGAAAATCACCCGCGTTCTTTCTCCCACATTTTTTTCCTCATTCATCGCATTCTCTTCGCTAGTTTCACGCACAGTCCGACAAGCATTTACATGGTAGATTGAATTCATACACCATTTGGATAAAATACACAATATTTGGGGCTCTATTTGGCTCTTTGTATTGAATACACACCTATTGGGCTCTATTTGGATCAATTGAGTGAATACACAACAATTGGACTCTATTTGACACCTTGGATTGAATTCTCATGCTACTTGGACACACATGAAGTCTTCTTACATATAGTGGACACATCAAAAGAGCATTTGACATTTGAAGCAAAGAGCAATCATAATCTTTGAGGTATGGTGATAATTTTATCTTGTTAAATGTAATTTAGTCTCCATTCACTTGTTTGAATGGAATCTATTTTGGTTTTTCCTCATGAATTGTATGATAGATCTATTTTATTCTTCTTAATCTTCAAAATAGACAGTAAAAACATCTTACCAAAAAAAAACTACAACATGCACCAAGCAATGCTTTCAACCTTTCATGAAGATAGCAAAACCCTAGCTCCGGAGATGGCCCATTGGCACCACTTTCGGGTCTTCAAGGAACATTGCGGGGGGTCCCCTAGCTAAAACCCGACGTCCCGGACCCACCGGAATCGACGGATTCGCGAACCGATCCACGTTTTGGGCGCTACGGGCATTCTAGTCGGGCACCCCGGGGCCATTCAGGGACACGTTGGGGATTTGCTCAACGGCCACGGATTCCAAACTGACAAGCGGAATTGGATTTTGTCGGCTCCCCACAGGTCTACATGGCCATTGTGGACCTGTCCATGGTGGCCACGCACGCCCGAGGGCCTCCAGAAAAGAAATGCACCCCTTTAGCGAATTTGGAATGGCCATCACTGAGCGAAACCCTAGCTCCGGAGATGTCCCATTGGAACCACTTCCGGGTCTTCAATGAATGCTGTGGGGGGTCCCCTGGCTGAAACTCGACGTCCCAGACCCACCGAAATCGACGGATTCACGAACCAAGCCACGGTTTGGGTGCTATGGGAATTCTAGTCAGGCACCTTGAGGCCATTTAGGGACACTTTGGGGATTTGCTCCGGGGCCACGGAACCCAAACTGGAAAGCGGACTCGGATTCCATCAGCTCCCATAGGTCCACGTGTCCATTGTGGACCTGTCCACGGTGGCCACGCACGCCCGGGGGCCTCCGGATGAGAAATGCACCCCTTTAGTGAATTTGGAATGGCCATCATTGAGCAAAACCCTAGCTCTGGAGATGGCCCATTGGCATCGCTTCTGGGTGTTCAAGGGACGTTGTGGCAGGTCCCCTAGCTGAAACACGGCATCCCGGACCCACCGGAATCAATAGATTCATGAACCGAGCCACAGTTCGGGCGCAACGGGCGTTCTAGTCGAGCACCCTGGGGCCATTCAGGTACACTTTGGGGATTTCCTTCGGGGCCACGGAACCCAAACTGGCAAGCGGAATTGGATTCCATCGGCTCCCACACATCCATGTGGCCATTGTCAACTTGTCCATGGTGGGCACGCATGCCCAGGGGCCTCCGGACGAGAAATGCACCCCTTAAGCGAATTTGGATGGCCTTCACATTAGGGTCAACTTTGGAAAATCATCCACCAGGAACTTGTGGCTAGCGTTCCCAGTCGAAACCTAACTAGACACACTTCCATGACTCCCAGGAACCTGGTTTTGTTGCACGGTTGGAGTTCTATGCTCCCGGCAGGTATCTAGCAGGTGTCCCTGAAGGCCTTTTGGATGCAAGACGGAACGAGCCATAGAATGAAGACTGTGGCTCGGATTGACGAACCATCGACTCCGTTGGATTCAGGACGCCAGGATAGTGCTAGTATTTCCTCTACCCTCCAATATGGTGGCCCAGTTGTCATCTTGTACGTCCATCTTGGAAACTAGGGTTTTGCTCAATGAGGGAGTGTGCAATTTTTGCACACGGGGGTCAACTTTGGAAAATCATCCACCAGGAACTTATGGCTAGGGTTCCCGACCAGAACCTACCTAGACACACTTGCCTGACTCCCTGGAACCTGGTTTTGTTGCACGGTTGGAGTTCTATGCCCCCGGCAGGTATCCAGCAGGTGTCCCTGAAGGCCTTTTGGATGCAAGACAGAACGATCCATAGAATGAAGACCATGGCTCGAATCGATGAACCATCGACTCTGTTGGATTCAAGACACCGAGATAGTGCTATGGGTGCCCCTACCCTCTGGTCCGGTTGCCCCGTTGTCATCTTGTATGTCCATCTTGGAAACTAGGGTTTTGCTTAGTGAGGGAGTGTGCAATTTTTGCACACGAAGGTCAACTTTGGAAAATCATCCACCGAGAACTTTTGGCTAGCGTTCCCAGCCGGAACCTGCCTAGACACACTTGCATGACTCCCCGGAACCCGGTTTTGTTGCACGGTTGCAGTTCTATGCCCCCGGCAGGTATCCAGCAGGTGTCCCTAAAGGCCTTTTGGATGCGAGACGGAACGAGCCATAGAATGAAGAGCGTGGCTCGGATCGACGAACCGTCGGCTCCGTTGGATTCAGGATGCCAATATAATGCTCAGGGTGCCCCTCCCCTCCGGTTCAGTGGCCCCCTTGTCATCTTATACATCCATGTTGGAAACTAGGGTTTTGCTCAGTGAGGGAGTGTGCAATTTTCGCACACGGGGGTCAACTTTGGAAAATCATTCACTGGGCACTTGTGGCTAGCGTTCCCAGCCAGAACCTACCTAGAAACACTTGCATGACTCCCCGAAACCTGGTTTTGTTACACGGTTGGAGTTCTATGCCCCCAACAGGTATCTAGCAGGTGTCCCTGAAGGCCTTCTGGATGCGAGACGGAATGAGCCATAGAATGAAGACCGTGGCTCGAATCAACGAACCGTAGACTCCTTTGGATTCAGGACTTCGGGATAGTGCTAGGGGTGCCCCTCCCCTCTGTTCCGGTGGACCCTGTGTCATCTTGTACGCCCATCTTGGAAACTAGGGTTTTGCTTAGTGAGGGAGTGTGCAATTTTTGCACACGGGGGTCAACTTTGGAAAATAATCCACCAAGAACTTGTGGCTAGTGTTACCAGCCGGAACCTACCTAAACACACTTACATGACTCCCCAGAACCCAGTTTTGTTGCACGGTTGGAGTTCTATGCCCCCATCAGGTATCTAGTAGGTGTCCCTGAAGGCCTTTGGATGCGAGACAGAACGAGCCATAGAATGAAGACCGTGGATTGGATCGACGAACCGTCGACTCCGTTGGATTCAGGATGCCAGGATAGTGATAGGGGTGCCCCTCTCCTCCGGTCCGGTGGCCCCACTGTCATCTTGTACGTCCATCTTGGAAATTAGGGTTTTGCTCAGTGAGGGAGTGTGCAATTTTTGCACACGGGGGTCAACTTTGGAAAATCATCCGCTTGGCACTTGTGGCTAGCGTTCCTAGCCGGAACCTACCCAGACATACTTGCATGACTCCCCGAAACCCGATTTTGTTGCACGGTTGGAGTTCTATGCCCCCGACAGGTATCCAGCAGGTGTCCTTGAAGGCCTTTTGGATGCGAGATGGAACTAGCCATAGAATGAAAACCGTGGCTTGGATCGACGAACTGTGGCTCGGATCGACAAACTGTCAACTCCATTGGATTCAGGATGCTGGGATAGTGCAAGGGGTGCCCCTACCCTCTAGTCTGGTGGCCCCGGTGTCATCTTGTACGTCCATCTTCGAAACTAGGGTTTTGCTCAGTGAGGGAGTGTGCAATTTTTGCACACGGGGGTCAACTTTGGAAAATCATCCACCAGGCACTTATGGCTAGCGTTCCCAGCTGAAACCTACCTAGACACACTTGTATGACTCCCTGGAACCCAGTTTTGTTGCACGGTTGGAGTTCTATGCCCTTGGCAGGTATCCAGCAAGTGTCCCTGAAGGCCTTTTGGATGCGAGATGGAACGAACCATAGAATGAAGACCGTGGCTCGGATCGACGAACCATAAACTCCGTTGGATTCAGGACACTGGGATAGTGCTAGTGGTTCCCCTCCCCTCCAGTCTGGTGGCCCCGATGTCATCTTGTACATCCATCTTGGAAACTAGGGTTTTGCTCAGTGAGGGAGTGTGCAATTTTTGCACATGGGGGTCAACTTTGGAAAATCATCCACCGGGCACTTGTGGTGATGATGATGAAGATGTTGATGATGATGGTGATGGTGATGGTGATGAAGATCATGGTGATGATGAAGATGGTGATGATGATGGACACAGTGATGAGGGACCTACAGATGACAGTGATGATGAAGATGGTGATGATGATGACGAAGATGGTGATGATGATGGAGATGGTGTTGGTAATGATGAATATGGTGATGGTTCCATCTCGCATCCAAAAGATGGAGATGGTGATGATGATGAAGATGGTGATGATGATGAAGATGGTGATGATGATGAATATGGTGACGTTGATGATGATGGTGATGGTGGTGGAGTTCATGGTGATGGTGATGGTGATGATGAAGAAGATGGTGATGATGATGAAGGCGTTGATGATGATGGCGATGGTGATGAAGATGATGACAATGATGATGAAGATGGTGATGATGATGAACACGGTGATGAGGGACCTACAGATGAGAATGATGATGAAGATGGTGATGATGATGATGATGGTGGTGAAGTTGATGGTGAAGTTGATGGTGATGATGGAGATGGTGATGGTTCTGTCTCGCATCCATAAGATGGAGATGGTGATGATGACAATCATGGTGATGATGATGAAGATGGTGACGTTGATGATGATGGTGATGGTGGTGAAGTTGATGGTGGTGAAGTTGATGGTGATGGTGATGGTGATGGTGATGGTGATGGTGATGGTGATGGTGATGATGAAGATGGTGATGATTCCGTCTCGCATCCAAAAGATGGAGATGGTGATGATGATGAAGATGGTGATGATGTTGATGATGATGAAGATGGTGACATTGATGATGATGGTGATGGTGGTGAAGTTGATGGTCATGGTGATGGTGATGATGATGAATATGGTGATGATGATGAAGGCGTTGATGATGATGGAAATGGTGATGAAGATGATGACACTGATGATGAAGATGGTGATGATGATGGACATGGTGATGAGGGACCTACAGATGACCATGATGATGAAGATGGTGATAATGATGACAATGGTGGTGAAGTTGATGGTGATGGTGATGGTGATGATGGATATGGTGATGGTTCCCTCTCGCATCCAAAAGATGGAGATGGTGATGATGATGAATATGGTGACGTTGATGATGATGGTGATGGTGGTGAGGTTAATGGTGATGGTGATGGTTTCGTCTCGTATCCAAAATATGGATATGGTGATGATGATGAAGATGGTGACGTTGATGATGATGGTGATGGTGGTGAAGTTGATGGTGATGGTGATGGTGATGATGAAGAAGATGGTGATGATGATGAAGGCGTTGATGATGATGGCGATGGTGATGAAGATGATGACAATGATGATGAAGATGGTGATGATGATGGACATTGTGATGAGGGACCTACAGATGACAATGATGATGAAGATGGTGATGATGATGGTGGTGGTGGTGAAGTTGATGGTGATGATGGAGATGGTGATGGTTCCGTCTCGCATCCAAAAGATGGAGATGGTGATGATGACGAATATGGTGATGATGATGAAGATGGTGACGTTGATGATGATGGTGATGGTGGTGAGGTTGATGGTGATGGTGATGGTGATAATAAAGATGGTGATGGTTCCGTCTCGCATCCAAAAGATGGAGATGGTGATGATGATGAAGATGGTGATGATGATGAAGATGGTGACATTGATGATGATGGTGATGGTGGTGAAGTTGATGGTGATGGTGATGGTTCCATCTCGCATCCAAAAGATGGAGATGGTGATGATGATGAAGATGGTAACATTGATGATGATGGTGATGGTGGTGAGGTTGATGGTCATGGTGATGGTGATGATGATGAAGATGGTGATGATGATGAAGGCGATGGTGATGAAGATGATGATGAAGATGGTGATGATGATGGACACAGTGATGAGGGACCTACAGATGACAATGATGATGAAGATGGTGATGATGATGGAGATGGTGATGAGGGACCTAGAGATGACAGTGATGATGAAGATGGTGATGAGGGACCTAGAGATGACAATGATGATGAAGATGGTGATGGTGATGAAAATGGTGATGATGATGAAGGCATTGATGATGATGGAGATGGTGATGAAGATGATGATGATGATGATGATGATGATGATGATGATGATCAAGATGATGATGATGATGGAGATGTTGATGATGATGAAGATGATGATGATGTTGATGATGATGAAGATGATGAAGATGATGGAGATGTTGATGAAGAACCTAGAGATGACAATGATGATGAAGATGGTGATGATGATGATGATGATGGTGATGATGATGAAGACGTTGATGATGATGAAGACGTTGATGATGATGAAGATGGTGATGTACATTGCATATTAAAGGTGTGGCTTGGTCTAAAGCATTGACATGATTCATGAGTGAGATAGGTCTAAGCAACTTCTTTTGTGGAGTGGTGTTGCATTTTGAATTTCCCTTGGTCATTGTGTTCTAGTTGCATTGTTGGTTTTGGCTATTTGTTCCCAATGCTAGGATTTTTTCTTTTTTTTTCTTTAACTTGTGTGCATAGCTCTAGGCATTCATCTAAAATTTTCCCAATCTATCTATCCAAGTTCATTCTACCTTCATTAATGAGTTTTGACCTCAAATTTCAATCTTCTTCTATGGTCATGTATTATTTATCTCGGGGAATTTATTTATATCCAATGTATTTGACTCTAAGAACCTCTCATGTGTGATTATAAAAAAATCAAGATTCCCTCAACCCCCAAACATGCCCTTTCAAAGAATTTTTTATCTTTGAGTGTGGTATGGGTGCCAACATGAGGTTTTGTCTACCAAGGATGAATCTTGGCGTCTTGACCATGGTTGGGGTGATGACAATGAGGTTCATATGACTCCAATGAATCTTCCATGGATCATGGGGTAAAATGATCTCTCAAGTATTATTGCATGTTAACTTCCATGTACCAAGCTACAACAAATCTTTCACAGGAGTGGATTTGTCTATGTGAATAGATAAGTGAAAAGCTTTTAGCAACAAGACCTATCAATTTTAACTTGGAAGTATGGGAAATGTTCAAAGTGGGATTGAGAGGCTTGATGGTGATTGTAGTAGTGGGCATGGTATTGGTGAGAATGATGTCATGATACTGGAATTAAACATTAAGATGGTGACCCTAGAGCTTGGATCCTAGCCTAGAAACACGAGAGCCTAGCCTAAAAACCCTAGTTGGTAGCGTAAAGCGTAGTTTGTATTCTAATCACAATGAAACCCTATTATGTAGCATAAGATCTAGCCCTAAATTATAATACATGTAAAGATTAAATCATTTTCATTGTACATATATATTCATGTGCATATATTTGAATCCAAATCACTATACACATATATGCATCATTTCACATCTATATAGCAAGGGTGCATACAATAGAAAATCATTGTACCTAGCACTAGATACCTAATTTAGAAACGTAATGGTTTGAAATTGGTTGTACCATGAAGATTTTTGTATGGTGGATATGCACACCTATGGAAACCTTCTCAATGGATGGAAAACCTAATATTATCATAACATTAGTAAATCTTACTCCAACATGTAGTAATGCTTACATGTTCTAGTGTTGATGGTGCACTAATGGATGCATGAAACTTGATGAGGGTGTATTTGTGACTCCATTGATGTAATGCACTTGTCCTAAATGTCTTTAACAAGTGTCTGAGTGTCCAATAGATGAATTATGGTGTCCTAATACCCCTCTATCCCTTCCAGACAAAATTCGACAACATTTGGGGTATTGGGGTAACAAGTTGGTGTGTTGAGGTGGATATAGCCTCAAAAATACACCTCATAGTAGTCATTTATTGAAATGTCAACTATACATGTGTTTAAGTCAATGTGTCTACATAAAATTAGATCACTATCACATAATGATAAATTAAGGAAGTCCTAATTGTAAATGGTAGTGGATGTGATGGTCATCAAATCAAAGGTGGCTATATCCGTGAGTGAGAATTAATGAGCTAGCTATACATCGTGCTCAAGTTTGTCCTATTTGTATGGTGACAATTGATTAAGAAATGATTCCATAACTTGGTTATTAATTTGTTGCATGATCTTAAGTGGACAAAATGGTCAAAATAAATACTAGTGACGACATTTCATTACGTAGAGTATGGACATTTTGGATCTCATTATGTAGAGCTATTAAAAATCATGTTGGATCTCATTTTAACCTTTTGACGACAATGGACATTTTCTATTTTTAAGTATTATTTTCCTAGTACTCAAGTTCCCAATATATATCTTATGTGCCATGAGGTGTGATTTGTCCATCCATTTATTCTGTTTGTTTTTAGATTAATTCTCACACATGATTTTGTTTGAGTTAGCCTATGTTTACAATGTTTTCTTAACATAGATACCATTAGAAGCTTTTACATGTGGAAAGATAAACCAAGATGAACTATGATATCCAACTTCTCTTCTAAGATCTAGGTAAAACCCAAATTTACACAACATCACATCATGATACACACAACATGAGACAACCACATTAGACAATGAGATATATAAATCACATAATTGAAAATCCATGTACATCGAGGCTACAAAACTCATCCAAACATATACAATTTCTGGCGAATAGTGGAACATGGTTCCCAATGTACGTACAATGCCAACTCGTTCCCTACACAAAATGCGACAACTCATGCCGTAGATACAAAATGCATGGAAACTCGTGCCGTAGATACAAAGTACATCAAAACTGGTGCACAAAAGTGCCACATTGTGGCTAATGTACATAACACGTGATGTGTCAAGCAGTGTGATCACCGCCGTCACTCCCAGGCGCAGATCCAAAGTCGATCTTCCTACTCTTCGAGCTACCGATGCCTCAGGTCTTGCTCTGTCTAGGACTAGACCGTCTCTCTGGGATCTGGAACAAATGATATAAGATAC
The DNA here is from genome assembly GCA_027924585.1 of Larix kaempferi. Lineage (NCBI taxonomy): Eukaryota > Viridiplantae > Streptophyta > Pinopsida > Pinales > Pinaceae > Larix > Larix kaempferi. Next base: position 8,585,750 of record BSBM01000764.1, on the reverse strand, counting down.
CGTCATTTTCAAGCACTTGCAACATTTACCACATTTATAAAACAAATGTAGAATTCGAATCTTAAATAAATCACCTCTGACGTGAGTGGGAAACGTTGGATAGGTGTCCTGGATCTGCAGAGCCTCTCAGCAATTCCATCCTACAACATTTACAACAATCATTTCATTGAAAAGTAATAATTGCTTAAATTAATTTTTGTTAATGCATCAAAATATTTTCATAAATTAGCTTGATTCTCACCATGAACACCTTCGACAATGGACATGGTTGGGCTTTTGGGCTAGCAAGTGGAGCAGATGGCTGGACAACCAGCTCCGATGCAGTGATGGGGGGACACAGATGTAGTGGCAGCCACTACAGGTGCAACCATTGGAGATACTGATGAGGATACTAGAAGAGTAGATGCCACAATAGTGGCGGGAAGTGGGGATGATATGGTGGGAGAATACACGGTGGTATGGGGTGGAGGAGGACCATGTGAACGATGAGCCCCTGCCGGTTGTACGATAGAGGGTATCGAACTAAAAGGGATAGGGGGGATGTTGAGGGATGGTGCATGGGAGGGAAGTCCTGTATGGAGGGAGGAGGATGGACGATTGGGAGGTTTTGGACGAAGAGGGGAAGGTGGAAGGAAGGGGGGGCGTGGACGAATGGGGGAGGATGGATAGACATGGGGGCATGGATAAATTGGGGAGGATGTATGGACAGAGGGGGGGGGCGAGCAGGGAAGGATGGATGGAGGGGGGAGTATGGCCGGAGAGGGGGGGATGGATGGAAGGGAGGGGGCGGACGTAGGGAGGGGTCTAGATGGAAGCAAGGGGGGGGGACTCATGGGAGAGGGTGGATACATAGGACTAAAATGGGGAGACGCAGCTACTAGTGGCACCTACATATACATTTGTAATATCACAATTTCGTAAACAAACAATAAATTAAACCATAGTAAGTCATAACAAATCAAATTAAAAGCATGCTTATAACTACACATTGTGCCTATGTATATGGTGATGCGCCAATACCTGGTAGGGGTGGTTGATCACCGTAGTCACTAAACACCTGTGGAAAACAAAATGCATGCATGTTATGAACATGTTAAACAAGTCATTATCTAGGCAATCAAGATATTCAAAAACATTGTACGAACTATCAACGTGTATGCCATAAATATAAATACTTGAGTAATATAAATGACATAAGTAATAACAATATTGTGTCAGGTACGGAAAATACCTCTGTGTGGGTGCCACAATTTCAGTTGCAGCTGCCATTGCTGCATCCAAGTTGGGAGATCCTGCATTCTCCCATCTTGGTGTATCAGCTCTGAATAACTGTACATTGAAATAATAGTTTAAGTCAAACAAAAATACTTTACAAGTTATCAAGTGATGATTGAAAAAACATTAAAAAAATTGCTGACCTGATCCATATAAAAGCCCTTGATTGAGCTAGGGAAAGTGTGCCCGCAATGGGGACAAAGATGTGGAATTGCGCCCATCGAACTGGAATGCCTAGCATAGCTACCACCGGTCATGGGTATATCCTAGCCCTTTCATGAAATCCCTACACCTGGATCTCTATCAAGGTCAATCGACCTCTCCATTGTAGTCACTGCTACAAAGGAGGTGTGTCTAAGGAGTCCACATGCAACATTCCTCATTGCCACCTCGATCTGATCAAGCTTGTGGGGAAACTGAGATTGCTGGGGAGAGGGGTTGGGGTCGCACCTTGGAGCTGGTGGCCCTCTCAGTGGGTTCCTCCTGGCAGCAGGTCGATCTTGGGCAGAGCCATGCCCAACACCCTGGAACTCGATTATGTCAAAATAGTTGACATGTAAATCGAGGAAAAATTCAGCCCACAGTTGGCGAAGGAAGTACTGTGAAGCCTCCCTACTATTGCAGGGAGGTTTATCGTACACCATGAACCACCTCCGCATCCAATTGTCCCTCCACAATTGGTAATGACACCAATCCATGCAGACATGTGGCTTTGTAATGTTCGGTGGTTGGTTTTTTTTCGGATTGGTGAACATACTATATGATTGGGCTTTTGTAATGTTCAAATCTTTTATTACTTCCTTGGAGATGCTTGTGGAGTAGTACTCCCGCATCCTAGCTCTAAATTGAGTCATGTCAGTCAATTGCTGGTGTGCATGGATGAGGGATTCAATTGAGTTCTCAATTGATGTGGCAAGAGTCAATCGAGATGGTTCCACCGAGTTTATAAGTTCGCAAGTGTGCACTCGCATTTCATTTACATAATGGTTAAGGTCATCTTGTTAAAAATTGTGTTGGGGTTTTTGGTTTTGTTCAGCATTTGGATTGTGTTCACGGTTTTCTTCGGCATTGGGTCTAAGGTTTGGGTTTTCTTGTGTTCCAACGGACTTGGGGTTAACATCTTATTCACTCATTGTCTCAGTTTACAATCTGCAAAAGAAAATTGGTTCATTGTTTTCAAAATTTGGGAATTATTTACAATTAAATAAACAAAAAAAATCAAAAAATTGACACATAATGAATAAAATGAAAAAAAAAGTGATATTTACCTATTAATCAAAGTGTTGATGAGTTTGTGGGTGTTGTTGGGTGGTTTTGGAGTCGATTTGGCCTCCTTTGGTGGTTGAATTGACACGCACACAGAGGAGGAGGACACACTCGGCCAAATGGAACAATGGGGAAATTGTGCTCTGTTTTTTTTTGTTTTTTAATAGAGGCACGTGCGCGCCACCGTTGCGCACACACGCCAGCAACGCGCACGCGCCTCAGTTCGGTACCGAACCTAGCACGCTGCCTTAGGTGCATATGCGCCATTTTTTTTTCCACTAGCGCACCCCTATTGCAACGAAAATGGGGACCATCTTCATGCGCCCGACCCTAGGTCTTTGGTCAGTTTTCTTTAGTTAATGAGCCACTTGCTTAGTTCCACTTTCTTGGGGAATATGACCATAAAAATAGAGAAGTTTCCCCCTACAACAGCTGTTAAATTTTCAGAATTTACTTCAATCTGATCTAGGATCTTAACTGAGAGAACAACATGCACAACAAATCTACAGCATATCAATCATGGACACAATAATGCAAGCACACAAGAGACACAGAGTTTACTTGGGGAAAATCATAAAGGTGAAAAACCCCAATAACTTCCTCAGAGATAGATAGAGCAATGATACAACCAGAATACAAGAGATAGTCTTCTCCTAGCAACAGAGCCTCCTCCTCCACAAGTGCGCCACTCTCCCAAGTGTGAGTGAGAGAATAGAATGCGTAAAATGAGAGACACACACTCTCTATTTATACACTAACTTGACTTGACATTTACTCAACTAGGTCAGCCTCAACTTAACCACTTAACATAATGCTGACTGGGTCGACCCCCACTAGGGTGGTCTAATAACCCTTTGACCCACATGGCCGACCCCCAATAGGGTGGTCTAATAACCCTTTGACCCACATGACTTATACAGGGCCAACCCCAACAAGGTGGTCTAATAACCCATCAAGTATAAGTTACGACACTTACAATATAAATGATGACACTTTTGTATAGAGGAATAATAACATCTCTATAGGAATACAATATACATATATGTGAAATACATTCCGAAGTTACATATACATCAACACTCCCTCTTAACTAGGAAGGTATTTCTCGACACAGGTCTTCTAGCGCAAGTCTTCTTCTCTGGATCATCGTCACAGGATAATCGTCATCGAGTCATCATCATCGTCACTGCTACTGCTATCTCAATCAATCTTTGAATCTACTCATCATAGGAAGCTCTACAGAGCCAGTCCTTTTTCATACTGGATGTAGGCCCACCACCTGTAGGTCTTCGTCATCACTAGCCATATTGTGGAATCCTCAGGACTTATTACGTGCATCACAAAACCTCGAAAGATCATCCCAGGCTGTTACGAGCACACAGATCTACCTATAGGATCTCCCAGGGCCATATTATATGTGACCTCACCACAAAACCTCGCAAGAGCATCCCAGAATGTTACGAGCACACAACTCTACCTATACGATCTCCCAGGGATAGATTATATGTGGTCACCACAAAACCTCGCAAGAGAATCCTAGGCTATTACGAGCACACAGCTCTACCTATAGGATCTCCCCCGGACAGATTATATGTGGTCATGGAAAAACCTCACAAGAGCATCCCAGGACTTATTACGGGCACACAACCCAACCTATCGGATCTCCCGGGGACATATTATATGCCATAGGACAAAACCTCGAAAGAGCATCTGCCAGATATCCCAGGGCTAGATTATATTCCATAGGCAAAACCTCGAAAGACTATCTGCAAATCTCCCAGGGCCAAATTATATGTCCTCCCAGAGCAAAACCTCGAAAGACTATCTGCAAATCTCCCAGGGCCAAATTATATGCTCATCTGCACAACCTGATCCACGGCCATAGAGTATCAACCTGATACTCACCATACATCATCCTGATGTATGCATGATCATCATTACTGTAACATCCTGTTGCAAGTCATCTGGAGCAACATCCTGAAGCTCAAGATCCACGATCATCCTGATCATATCATGCATCTACCTGATGCATACCAAGTATCTACCTGATACATATCATCATACATGATCCACCTGATCATACAATGTATCCACCTGATACAAATACAAATACATGATCCACCTGATCATACATGATACATATCAACATACATGATCTACCTGATCATACAATGTATCCACCTGATACATATACAGATACATGGTCCAAGCATCCAACATGATGCATATACAAAATACATACAAATGATCCAACCGATCATATCCAGCATCCAACATGATGTGTACATACATAAATGATCCAACTGATCATATCCAACATCCAACATGATGCATACATACATATACATATAAATGATCCAACTGATCATATCCATCATCATCCTGATGCATATACAGAGCAGTAAATGGAGCATCGTCCTGATGCTCATCATCCAGCGCTTACATCCACATCCATGTGAAGGATCCTCCTTCCAACATGCTTGGAATGGCCTCTACAAATGTGTCCTCACTTCTTCCTCAAAGTGTCATCAATCTGAAGAACACCAAGCCTCTCTCTGAAGTACTCGAACTTCACTCTGGCTAGTGGTTTCGTCAGCACATCTACAATTTGCTTGTCCGTCGCAATGTACAGGAGCTTCACAGCTCCTCTCTACACCGTATCCCTGATATAGTGATATTTGATCTCGATGTGTTTCGACCTATCATGAAACAATGGGTTCTCGGATAGCTTCACACAACTTTGGTTATCACAAAAGATACCAGTAGCATCCAATGGGAGATCAAATAACTCAGACAGTAGCTTCCGTAGCCATATTGCCTCACAACTAGCTGAACAAGCTGCAACATACTCTGCCTCAGCTGTACTCAGTGCTACGCAGGACTGCTTCCTACTAAACCAAGAGATCACACCTGATCCCATACTAAAGCAACATCCAGATGTTCTCTTCCTATCTGCAGCACTACCAGCCTAATCTGAATCAACATAACCCTGCAGGTTAAACTTTTGATTCGCTTCATACTTGAGCCCATAATCCACTGTACCCTTCAGGTACCTCAGAACATGCTTTACAGCAACTAGGTGAACACTCCTCGGATCCATCAAGAACTGACTCAATGTGTTCACCGCAAAGCAAATATCTGGTCTCGTGTTCGTTAGGTACATCAAGGACCCAATCATCTGACGATACATAGAGACATCAACCGGCTCAGATGAAGCATCACAAAGAAGCTTTAGATTCGATGCCATAGGTGTGGCCATGACCTTGCAATCCATCATCCTGAACCTCTTCAGGATCTCTACTGCATACTTCCCTTGTCCAAGGAAGATTCCATCTGCGCTCTGCCACACCTCCATGCCAAAAACAAATAGTGCATCATCCCCAAGTTCTTCATCTCGACCTCGGCAGCAAGCTTCCGCTACGTGTCAGCAATTAATCTATCTTCACCTGTAACAAACAGGTTATCCGCATACAAAAGTAGTATCATTGGATTGCCTTCCTCAACCTTGTAGTAAAGGTTGGAATCCGCTTTACTCTTGGTAAAGCCCAAACTGGATAGAAAGTTGTCTATCCTACCAAGTTCTGCACACATATATGACTACACCATTCAAGAAAGTTGTCTTGAAATCCATCTGGTGTATCTTCTATTTCATCACTTTTATATTTCTCTATGCTGCCATCCACATCATGCTTGATTTGATAGTTCCATTTGGAAGTCACAACAGACTTCCCTTCAGCTCTTGGGACCACATCCCAAACATCGTTATTCATGATCGACGGATCATGGCATTCTTCTCGTATCCTGGGAACTTCAATATCTTCAATAGATAATTTTGTTTCTTGAACAAATGTTGTAGTCCTTCTTTTGTAGGTGAAGGTATACGGTCTTTTCTACAAAACAAGTTAAATTGCATGATTAGAAACATCTCATAATTTTTAGACAAATTCTTACACATAAAGAAATATGTCATACAGTCATGCAATTATCTTAGCTAATGCTTCAATACAACATTTATCCATGTTCCACAACTTTCTAGATGCCTTCCAGTCTCTACCAGAACATTGTTAAGAGTTTGCACTACTCCCAACATGTCAGCAAAGAGGTTTCATTCTAGATAAGTAGCACTGGAATGTTGTATAGTGCCATAGGCCACTTACCCATCACATGCATATTAGTATTATACTGTTCATTAATGCAATCATTCTAATATGCACAATACATATCCTAAGTCTAGGAACATGAGCATATACATCATTGAACAATTTTATTTAAACAAACAAATATGAAAGAAATGATAATTAAAAATACTTATCTTTGTTTGGTTGCTGGGTGGACTCCCTCTGAGTCTTTGCTTCCTTGCAAGAGCTGCTGAAGTAGCTTCTTCTACACCTTTCTGTTGTGGAATGTAGAAAGATGGTCAACTCCCTCTGAATATCTGCATCCTTGCAGAAACTACTGAAGTGTGCTCCTTTGCTTTCTTGCAGGAACAACTGGAGTGTGCTCCCTCTTGATCTTTGCTTCCTGGATTACCTGTCCTTGAACTTACATCCATCCTTAATCACTATGCATGCTTATTAGTATCATCATTATGTTATTCTTGAGGTCTCATACATAATCACACATTTATTAGTATAATCTTAATACTATCAAAACACAATAATCTTAAACATGTATAGTCATGATCATTCACAGATAATAAGCATTAGTATTCAAGGTTTCAAGGAAGTCTTCTTTTACTCATGCATATTCTTATTTGATCATAGGACTCTTCTGATTAGTTAAATCATCAATGCATAAACCTGTGATTACTCAAACCTATACCTTCATGATTCTTCTGGTTAGTCATATCATCAATTATGGTAAGAAACATAATATGCATACAACCATGACTATTCAAACCTATGACTTCATGAATAATCATTATCAACAACACAACAGTATAAGATCCTAACACAAGGTAGGATTCTAGCTTGATATAGGAAAAACATACCTGGATTAGCATGCTAGCTAGTTATGTATAACATACCCGCATAATGTCTTCTGGTTCTCTTCAGTGACTTGTGCTAGTAACCTACATGTCTCATAGGTTAACCATTGTAGGACCAAGCTATACATACCTCGAAAGTAGATCTTCTATGTGATCCATGACAATGGATGAATCTTTGTCTTCATGTCACCATGATCATATGTTCTTGAAGTAGAACATGATTTGTCTTTCTTGGTGTACCTTTTATGTTAGTGAACAACATAAACCTCATACAACATCACAATGCATTAGTACATTCATAAGTGTCAAAACCTTAATCAATGAATATCTTCTATTAAGGTGATACGACAAGTCTAGTAATTAATCAAGATTGTACTGTAATGATATGAAGACAAACATATGATAAAATTAACCATGAAACATACATGTAAGCCATACCTGTCAAGATTGCTTGTAATCTTCTTATGGAAGGCCTTAGCCTCATCTCCCTCTGAGACAGGAACTTCTTCACTTATGCAGGTGACCAATCCATCTTCTTCTAGGATTAACCCAATCCACTTGATTTGCAAGAACTGGACCAAGAGCTGGATTAGGGTTTGTCAAGGAAACCCCCAAAATTTAAACTTTGAATTTCAAACTTTCGAAAGGATAGAAATATGCGCCTTGATGAGCTGATCAAGTTGGTATATTCAGAATTTGAAAACTGCAAAGTTTCACCCCTCGAAATTGCCTTTTAGATTTCTAGATTCACTAGGGAGGACCCTAAATTAGGGTTTGAGTTTCCTGGAGCTTCACCCAACCAAAAGATTTGATTCAAAGCTCTAAGCTTCGATTTTTTTTTTAGGAGCTTCCAGCCGTGGTCACAGATTTCCAAAATTCCAAGTTTTGCAGAAGCCTTAATTTTCCATCTTTCCGATCAAAGTCCCGAACTGGGGTTTGATCAAGCCCGACTTTTTTCCCAACCAAAAAATATGATCTTGGTCTCTAAATTTCAATTTTGATGAGTAGCATCCAGCCGTGGTCTTCGATTAGAGAAATTCCAACTTTCTCTGAAGCCCTAAATTCCGGAAGCCATGAATGAAGGTGCTCAAAAATAATTATGTTTTGACAGAAATATGTACCTGATTGTTTCTGGTGTAACTCTAAACTTTTTGATCCACAAGGTCTGAAACGTTTTCCTCGGATAGCCTGACCTATTATCTTTCCATCCCGATAGGTCTGACCTCAATTGGATTCTCCAAGAGAGAGTTATGCCAAGTGTCGCAACGTGACCTATTTATGGGATAATACAGGAGAGCGAACTTGTAAGGCGTGCCATGTGTCACTGGTTCAACTTATGCCTTTGAAAATTTTTCTTGAGATTTCCTGACCTATCATCTTTCCATCCTGATAGGTCTGACCTCAATTGGATTCTCTGAGAGAGAGTTATGCCAAGTGTCGCAACGTGACCTTTTTATGGGATAATACAAGAGAGAGAAATTGTACGGCGTGCCACGTGTCACTGGTTCAACTTCGGCCTCTGAAAAATTTTCCTGAGATAGTATAGTCTGTGTAATACCTGTCACTTTTTATGAAATTTCATTTGGAGCTTCCTATCCCAAGTTATGACCTTTTTCCCAAGGTCACCTGATTTTGACTCAGATCTGGAAGAGGCACAAACCCTATATTGTACAGATCATAAATCACAAAGTACAATGAATTAGAGGTTGTCCTTTGTACATAATGTACATGGGGATCTGATATTCGACCTATAAAAGTTTCAGATCCGAAAAATTTTCCAAAATGGATTTATAGCGAAAGTGCTACGATGACTAGTTTTTTCTATATCAAGTCCTAGCATCGTAAGTGCAACAAGTGTCATACATGCCATATCATGCCTTCTTTCAGGCTAGCTATGATACCATGTTAAATTTTCAGAATTTACTTCAATCTGATCTAGGATCTTAACTAAGAGAACAACATGTACAACAAATCTACAGCATATCAATCATGGACACAATAATGCAAGCACACAAGAGACACAGAGTTTACTTGGGGAAAACCATAAAGGTGAAAAACCCCAATAACTTCCTCAGAGATAGATAGAGCAATGATACAACCAAAATACAAGAGATAATATTCTCCTAGCAACTTAGCCTCCTCCTCCACAAGTGCGCCACTCTCCCAAGTGTGAGTGAGAGAATAGAACGTGTAAAATGAGAGAGACACACTCTCTATTTATACACTAACTTGACTTGACCTTTACTCAACTAGGTCGGCCTCAACTTAACCACTTAACATAATGCTGACTGGGCTGACCCCCACTAGGGTTGTCTAATAACCCTTTGACCCACATGGCCGACCCCCAATAGGGTGGTCTAATAACCCTTTGACCCACATGACTTATACAGGGCCGACCCCAACAAGGTGGTCTAATAACCCATCAAGTATAAGTTACGACACTTACAATATAAATGACAACATTTCTGCATAGAGAAATAATAACATCTCTATAGGAATACAATATACATATATGTGAAATACATTCCGAAGTTACATATACATCAACAACAGCTAGAAGTGAGTAGATTTTGCTGCCAAGTGTCATTTTTCTCTCCACCCCAGTCCATTCCTCCTAGTGGGTCAGTGAAAACTCATTCAACAGTGTCCATTGGATATTTGTCTCCTCTTTTATTTATTAATAATAAAATATTCAGAGTAATTAATTACAGTCATCCTTGACCGCACTTGGTCAATAATCATAAAACTTTACAATAACATAAAACATAATGTTTTTTTGAAAACATAAAATGTTCAGAATTTGGGTATGTGACATGAAAGCTGTTTTATGTTGGTCTTTGGGTTTGATTTGAATTTGGTTATATTCCGAAAAACCATCCATGATAGAAAAAATTTCATGGTCAGCACACGCATTGATAATTTGATCAATAAATGGTGTGGGATAGTTGTCTTTTGGATAGGCTTTATTAAGATCCCTAAAATATGTGCACATGTGTATGGTACCTTTCTTTTTATCAATTGGGACTGGTTTGGACACCCATTTTGTCATGCCAATAGGATAAATGAAGCTGGCATTGAGGATATTTTCAACCTCAACCTTAATGGCCGCAACTTTCCTAGGGTTAACTAGATGAAGATATTGTCGAACTGGTTTCACATTAGGATATTTCGTAATGACGTGTTCGACGATAGACAAGTTGATGCTTGGCATATCCTCATATGACTAGGCGAAAACATCGCGGAACTATTTAAATAATTTGGTGTACAAACTGATCTCATGCTGAGAACAATTTGCTCTAATGAAAATATTTTCCATGACATTCAGTTTAATGGAAATATTGATTGGCATACTTGTTGAAATATTTTCCATATTACCTTCAGCAAAAATCTCTTGTTTCGTTAAAGGGTTAATGGACCAGACAACATTTCCACCAGGTCTCATTGAAAACTCCCCATTCTTGACTTTGTTAAGATCTGGAAGGAAATAGGATATGTGATGGATATGTTCCCATGGATGATATAGACTTACCATAGCTTCCACAATAGCCTCATATGATGGTAAAACATTGTCTAAACAATCAAATGAATGGGTGGAGTCTATTTCCTATGCAAGTACATAATCAATATCTGACTCCATAGAGACCGAAGGAATCAAGATATAATCTATCACAACATTTTTTTATGCTTGATAAGTCACTTCTGGGATGGATAGGGGCACAATTGGTTCCTTTGGAGTAGGAAGGATCCAAGGATCAATTTTTTGAATAACAATGAATACCTCCTTGGATAACACATTAGCATTACTTGTTGAAACAATATAATTCATAGGAGTGGGTAAATCAAAAGTGTCCATCAAGGATGAGTACATACCTACTCCTAAAATATCACTAGGAAGACGGTCTTGATCAATCCAAGGGATATTAGAATCCAAAGGAATTGTGTTTTTTTTACGGGCATAGGGTAATTGGTCAATCATGACAATCCTTCCTTCATGGAGGAACATAAGTACCTGAAAAATAGACGAAGGAATGGCTTGCATTGCATAAGTCCAACTTATTCCCAAGAACAAATTGTAGTTGAGATAAGCATCTACAACTTCCACCTCTACTAACACTACCTTGATGGATCTCAAATGAGGGTAAGATTCCTTACAGACGGAAGGATCTCCCATCAAACACGGTAAGTAATGTAGACGAAGGGGATAACTCCGGAGAGCTTAGGGATTTCCAACAAGAGATAGACCAAACAAATGGATAGTCTCCCAAAGGGAATTCTGGGATGATTAGGGCCCAGAACAAGCCAGTGGAGTAATGAAAAATAGTTATCCGGGGTCCATGGTACAGTCATGATGGGGCGAAGTGCTGGAAAAACCCAACCACCTTTCCAAAGAGATGCATAGGATTTCCACCCAGATTTGTCATAGGTGAAGTGAAAATATCCTTTCACTCACACCTGTGTAGAGTCCTATTGGTCAAGATATTAAGGATACCATCAATGCAAAAATAGTATGGGGGGACAGTCGTAGGTCGAACTAACACGCATGGGCAGGGTAACTAAGCCCGAAATCCAAGAGCACACAAGGCACTAATGGATCTCCGTATGCGTATCAGTCTTGGTAGATGCTTGATTGAGAAGCGGGGGCGGGTATCCCCAACTAATCAACCTCACATGACCTCGTGATTAACTCTGGTTTGAGTGGAGATTCCTGGCACACCTTCCACAAAGGTGGATTTACCTAAAGATAGTTCACTATAATTTTGAGTTAAAAATGGTTTTGGATAGTTTTAGATGATCTGATCCAAAACCCTAGCCTAAGCTAGTTGGTGTGTGTTCCCTAAAAAAGAAAAGTTACTAATAGATTTTAACTTAATGTTCTTTTTAGGGCTTTTACTTACTCAAAAAGGAGTGATTGTGTGCAATATGGTTACAACTAAGAAAGCAAAGTGTATGAGCTGCAAATTCTTTTTACAAATTTCTTTTCATTTATCTTTCAAAATTAAAATCTTGGAAAGTAAACCTAAAATCTTAAAAAAAAAAATTAACTTTTTCAAAGAGTTAGCATATACAACTAAAATATAGAAAAAGAAATGCTCTTGCTTGAAGAAATTACTTTCTCTTTTGTTTTTCTCTTTAATGAAAGAAATCGAAAATAAGCATAAACAAGAAAAGAACACTGTACAAATGCAAGTATAAATGACTGTACTTAGAACTATAAAACTCAGAAATATACCCTCAAAAGAATCTGAAGATAACAAACCCAAAAAATTTCTTCCAGGAAGCCAGAAGTAACTAAGTTCGGCAAAGAGACACTAAATAATAAACTGAGATAAAGGAGAAAGCATAGAAAAAAACAAGATATCAGACTTCCCTTCCACAAACCAGTGACCACAAAAGGAAAGATCCAAGCTTCAACCAAACACAAAATGGATTTGAAAGACCTAGGTATGTCTAACAAGAAAACCAAAGAACACAAATAAATATAAAAAAGATCCAAGAAAACTAGGTACAAACCCACAGACAGGTATAAATGGTCTAAAAAGAATAGAGAACACTTTCATCCACAAAGGACAGACCTCAAGCTCAAAACATAGCATAAAAACCAAAAACTCAGGGAAAAACCATGACTATTAGTGAAAACACCACGCAGGTACAAAAGTAAGAAACTCGTGGGTACAGGGGAAAAGCCGCGACTATAACTAAGTACAAATCGTGGGTCTGCTTTGATAAAAATCAAAAAATGAAAGAGAACTCAAGCAAGACCAAGTCTTAGTCACTAAAAGGGGTACAGACACCCTATAAACTCTTCCAGATACCAACATAAATAATAAAACTGAAGAAAACAACCTTAGGGTTCCCAAAGCAACAACAAGAACTCCCTAGCGGAGTCGCCAAATCTGTTTTGCGGTAAAACTACCTATGATAGGGAATTCAAGAGATCATCAACGTACATGTAATTTAGTTATAGAGATAGGATAGTAAACAAGTGCAACATGCAATACTGTTTCAATCGAAAAGGATCAAGATATAAAGTCAAAATGAATACCTAATAACCGACGTTCGATCCAAGCTTTCAAAACTTAGTCCCATGCTCCACTGCTCTAAATAGATTACCTGCAATAAAACATATACCCTTCTCAAATATTTTGACCAAATAGAAATGAATGCTTAACAAGAAATTCATATATTAAAGATATGAAAGATTAAAAGACATAAATTCATACAATGAACAAATCTTTTATGGTAAGGAAAGACACTGTATTATTAGCATTAGAGGAAATCAACTAAACTTTTTCTGCAACTAGCACCGTTGAAATCTGACCTTGGGTTCCTGCTACTCTTCCTTCAATGGAATTTTTTCCAACATTTATTTATCAAAAATTGGTTCTCCCCTTTCTCAAGGCCCTCTCCTTGTATTTATAGCAAGGTTGAGAGGATATAATTGAAAGGGAATTGGTTAGGAGGTTGTGGTAGTTAGAATAAATACCATAATTAATCTCTAATCATATTTTAATATTTTTTTATCGTGATTTAGAGATACCCGTGAGTGTGTCTCTTGACAACTAGAGAGTGAGTCACGAGTATAGTGTCCAGCAACATGCGGGTGCAACTTTTTAGGTGTTACCCGTGGGTTGTCAATATAGACTGTCGAGGTTAACCCATGATTTTGCTGATATGAGAGGCACAGTTATATCTCAAAACATGTCACAAAGATAGTTGTTTTAAGGAGAATATTGCAAAGTCTAGGCCAAAGCATCTATGATCAAATAGGCTCTTCCATCCATAAGGTCCTTTTGTGTGACCGACAAGGCGATGTAGTCACGGACAAAGAAGTGCCATTTTGACTGATAACAATATCTAAAAATAAAAATAAAATTGAAGGAAAATATAAATGGAAGTGAACCCACAACTTTTTTTATAGGATCAAAAGACTTGTTGACATATATAAATCAGTTATATGTACATTAATCTAAAGAAGTCAAACACTTAATCCTAAATGAATTACATAAGAAACCATAATCTAGACATCTGAGATACCAAAAAATGATAACAATGCTAAGAAAATATTATTATTGGCCTAATATGAAAACCGATACTGCTAATTATTTAGCTAGATGCCTTGAATGTCAACAAGTTAAAAATGAATATTACTTAAACATTTACCCATTCCAAAATGGAAATTGGAAGTGATAAGCATGTATTTTATAATTGGGTTGCCTAGAACTACTAAACAACAATATTCAATTATGGTGATTGTTGATAAATTGAGTAAAGCTGCACATTTTATACCAGTAAAGTCTACTTTTAAAGCAATAAATATAGCAGATATCTTTATGAAAGATATTTTTCATTTGCATAGTATTCCTAGAGTTGTAATATCTAATAGGGATGCAAAGTTTAGAGGTATTTTTTGGAAATCTTTATTAAAAGGTTTAGACACTCAGTTAATTTTAGTACTGCTTACCATCCTCAAATGGATGGGAAAACTGAAAGAATTAATAAAATTATTGAATATATGTTACATATGTATGTGATGGACAAGCCAAATAAATGGGAAGATTATTTACACTTCGTTGAGTTTTCTTATAACAATGGTTATCAAGCATCTCTTAAGATGAGTCCATTTGAAGTGTTATATGGTCGAAAATGCCACACTCCTATATCATGGGATAACCCTGTTGATAGGATTGTTCTAGGACCTGATATGTTGAAGGAGATAGAACAAATTGTTAAACAAGTACGACAAAATTTAAAAGTTGCTCAAGATCGACAAGAACGTTATGCATGTATCTTAAGAGAACTCCAAAAGAGTTCAATGTTGGGGATCATGTATACTTAAAGCTAAATCCAAAGAGAAGTACATTAATCTTAGGAAGATGTTCCAAGTTAGCTCTCAAGTATTGCAGACTCTTTTAAGTGCTATCAAAGATAGGGTCGGTAGCCTATTAGCTTGCACTTCCTCCTTCTATAAAATTTCATAATGTTTTCCATGTTTCATTATTTAAAAGATATATACATGATGCTACTCATATCATCGATTGGGGTGTGATTGAGGTAGAACCCGAGTGCGAGTTTCAAACAGATCCTTTGTGTATCCTAGACAAGAAGGAGCTTATGTTGCGGAACCGAGCCATCACTCAAATAAAAGTGCAATGGAAGCACTTCAACCCTAAGGAGGCAACATGGAAACTAGAGGATCGCATGTGAGCAAAATTTCCTTCCATGTTCTAGAATGATCAAGAAGACTCTGAATAAGCAATACCGAGGACGGTGTTAAAAATAAGTGGGAGGAGAAATGTAATACCCCAAGACTTGTGAATTATTGATTTAATGTTTTTATTTGAGAAATATTATCCAAACAACTATTTTGTAAAAGAGTTATAAAGCTCTATACTCACACTCGTGTGGGTGAATATTATGCACAAGAAATATTATTTTATTATTATTAATAAAAATAGACACTTGGAGCCACTAGTTGAAACATGGGACACCATCATGACACAATGAACAAGTGGATAGTAAGCAAGATATTTAGTATCAATCAAATCCAAGTCAAAATCTCAGCAAGACAACCAGATCCACAATTATAGGGATCAAGATATTTGCTTGAGATTTGATTGAGATGGCACAAGACCTGGGCAAAAATTATATAATGGTGCATTGAGAAGACACAGGACACTATGTGGTGCATAGAGAAAAATTGTTGCTATGTTGAGGGAAAGCTGCTAAGTACTCTCTCTATTTGAAATTCCATCTTTTGATTTGTTACAGACTCTTGGGAAGAGTGTTGCATTCATATATTGTTGATTTCATTTGTCTATGGTGGTGGTCCAGCTTGGGGTAAAGTTGGGAAAGTAGTGTGGCTATCCTCTTCTACAGTTGGGAGGAACTAGGAAGCTCCAAGTGTGTTTCCCCTTCTACTTTTCAAGTAAGTTGCCTTATTTCTATTTGGTTATTGATTTGATGTAGGTTGTAGATTGATTGTATCCTTTATAAATTTATGCAAGAGACATATAGTGTGAGAAATATATTGTGTAGTAGATTTCCCTTTCAGTATATTTGAATGATTTGAAGTGTTAGTTCTACTGGATACAAGTAATTGATCTTATTATAGGATGATCAAAGTATGTACTGTATTGATCGAATGCATTTGATGTCAACCGAGTGTTACCGTCATATTTTATTTTGGTTTACATTCAAATATATGCATGGTTGCATACATATCGTGTTATATATGCATAGTTGCAGACATAATGTATGTTGTTTTACATTTAAATATCTATATGGTGATTTACAGTTCTGACTGTCTTTAACAATAAATCACAGAATCTTTGACTACAAATGAACAGAAATTCATTTAAGTTATACCAAATGAACAGTTAATCCTAAATTCAGTGCATGTACTCAGGCTCCTATCTACTTTTTAAACGAATGATCGATTCTGTAGTTTATGAAATAGTTCTTGAAACTTGGTGGTATGTTTAGTTATAGTGGTTGTTTTGCTGCGCGATATCCAATCTAATGGATATTGAGTGATGGTAATAGCATTTATTATTCAAATAAATTTTGTTGATTCGAACCGGTGTAATATAGGATCAGTGACTGAATGTTTCCATGCTTGACAGCTCCCCAATGCACCTTCTCTATTTTTGGCTTTGGTGTTAAGTTCTAGATCAGGAAACATCAAGTTAAGATACCGCCACCCCTTAATTTGGCTCTGTCTGCTCGTTATTTCCACGGTTATCACCGTTGTGTCCTCTATAAAATATAAAATATTTGACGATCAGTCCAATGTCGCCTTAATCACCTATCCATTTGCTTAAGTATTCAGAATATATTGATGTTACTTTTAAATTTTATATATATACTTTATTTTTATAAAGTTTGCATTTCATGTATTTCATCTAAATGGAATGCTTGACTTGGTATGTGGCTTGGTAATTTTGAATGTGAAGGATGGTTTTGAAAGTTATATATGTTAATTGCGTCGAGAGGTGTTCTACATGCGGGAGATCTTATGACATGTGTCGAGTGTTTCTTGAGTTTGTCGAGTAACAAAATAATACAAAGTAAAAAGTAATAAATATTATGGGAGTAGTCTATTACATCGACGATTTGGCCCGGAAGACGGTTGTCGTCGTCAATTTCCGGCCAAATCGCCTTTCCGACCGACCAACCAACTTGGCTATTTTTCCCGGCTCCCAATCACCGGAAACGACCTCCCGTGCATGCAGTGGACCCGGTGTAGTCCTCCTTCTACGCAGGCTTCCTGTGGCACCCGCATTCAACGCAAAGTCCAGCCCATGGTTGCCTATTGCAGAGAGTAAACTCTATTTTTTCCCTTGCACAATCAAACCGGATCGCATGAGCCCATCTAACCATACCAGAAGAAAAATCTATTGCATACCAGCAGACGAGCGGGAAAAGTGCTCAACTCAATAATCGATCTCTGCATTTGATACCAGCCGACGGGCGGGCAGGGTGCTCAACTCCAACGGCAAGCTGCTCTTCTGCAATCCACCAGCACGATCTCGATCTCCATCTGTAAGTATGATCTCCATCTGTAAGAATGATTAGCGTATTGGGTTATTTTTCTTTGTATTAGTTGATCTTCATCGTGGCCACCTTTCACATCTTTCATGGCCACCCTTCTATTTGCAAATGGCCTTCCACTTATTGAAAGAGGAACGATGTCTTCATTTCTAATAGCCAGCAGGGGAACTCGCAGCAAGCCCGGAAGCCCGGATTTTATTTTCCATTTGTAACAATCTCTGTTCTTGTTTTCTTTAACTGGATTTTGGATCTTCAAATCGAATTATTCTGCAGCTGGGATTCAAGTGCGGTTTCTGGATCAGTGTATTTTCGTTAGAGATCATGGCTGCTGCTGTTGGAAGACTTATACAGGCCGGTACCCAGGGGAATTCATTCTTGAGAAATAAAAGTGGAGAGAAGAAATTCGGTAGGCAGGAGCATATACCCACGTTGAGGCCATCTAAAGAGACTTCACAAAAAATTCAAAATTCGGTAGGCAGGAGCATCTCCTCAATGTCAAAATTTTTACCTCTAGAAGGTCGAACTAATTTACTACAGAAAGTTGGTTTCCTCAATCCAAAAAAGTAGAAGATAGGATTGTTGTTCAATATATGGTCTCTAAAATTAGGTGTGTTGATATGAAAGATTAGTTAGAAAGTTGTATTAGGTAGATTTAATTCGATTCAAGTGGAATTTGGGGGATTCAATCCACCTTTAGTGTAGTTAGTTAACCGATCTGTTCTGCATAAAGGCACAACTTGAAGATTGTAATGGTTGGAGTGGAGTCATTTATGTAATAAAGATATGAAGGGTTTAAATACTCTGTTTTATGCCCGTATCCTCTTCCTAAAAATATGATGGTTAACTGTTAATGTGAAATCCAATAGATTGGCTGTAGGTATCATCGTATTCACATTTGATTTGTATTTCTATTGATTGATATTTGCATTCACGTATTTAAATAGTTGATGGATCTTTGAACTACTCCATTGCTGAATCAATTTAGTACTAAGAATCCAAGATGTAAGCATTGAAGAAGACTCGATCTACATGTTAGAATGTTGGATTGAAGAAGACTCGATCTACACAATTTTAAAATTTTAATGAAAAAATAAATTGTTCACTGTATATGTAGTTGATTTTGGAAATTCATCTCATCTTGGAAATTGTTCACTATATGTGCATCTCATCTTGGAAATTCATAACAAATAAATATACTAAAGATGAATGGTACACAAACAATTAGAATTTTAGATGATAAAAATATAAATTGTTCATATATATGCATCTCATCTTGAAAATATATAACCAATAAACGCAATGAAGATGGACTATATACAAACAATTAGAATTGTATTTAGAATTAGGGTCATTACATAACAACACATTATCTAATTTTTTAGAACACTTCTCTTATAAAAGGAAGTTGATTTTAGAATGTAAATAGAATTTCATATAAATATTGGATAAAGCATGCACATTGCATTGGAGTTGTTCGTGGTATAAGGGAAAGAAACTAGTCATTTGTAACAATATGAAGTCTTTATGTGAAGTCTTTTGTCATTTGTAATGATAGTTGTATGTAATATGTAGCCAAAATTTCTTTAGAGGATCCAAGGAATCTTAGGACAAAATGTTAAAACGATAGTTGTACTCTTTTGCTTTGTTGAATGTGTGCTAGTTAAAAACACATACATAAACACACCCTAATCCCCTCACCACCTACCCTCCAAACACACATGTGCACCCTCACCCATTGTTAGCTAAAATAACGTAATAATGGAAACTTATATATATCCTTAGTTTTCAATAATTTTTAAAACAACAAGGAATTGGAAACAAACCCATAATCCCCTATACAACAAAGTGAAATGGAATGGTCAAATTAAAACTATAGTAGGTGCACAAGGAGCATGCTCATTCATAAGAGAATCAAATTCTTATTGAAGAAATATTTTTTTTTAATGATTACTTTTTTTAATAAAAATAAAGGAGAGGGTTGCATAGATTGTCCAACAATTTAATATAAAAAAAAGTTTAGATTATGTTGATAATTATTTCTTATCTTCCCTATTTTTAAAAGTTTATTATTTATATTAATTGTTTGAGTTGTGTAAAGCTTTACATATTGGTTGAGCAAAAAAATAGTCACTTTAAACATTTTGGTTACTATGCCTAAGATGGGAAATATTCCTTTTCCCTATAACTCAAGACATAATTGAAGGATCTATGTTCCTAGCATGCTTAGTATGTTATTCCACAACATCTTCAATGGTTGTTGCTTGATCTTGTTTAAAGGAACCAACTAAGACAGTCGAGGATGCATAATTTCTCAACTCCTTGAACATAGGTTTTTGCTCCAACTCCAAATTCCATGCTTTCATGTTGCATAATGCATCAATAGAATTACACATAATTTAAAGAAACCTACAAATTTCTGACTTTGATTTTGATGCTCCATCAAAGGAAAAGTGATTTCGAAAATGAGTTTCCTTAAATAATCTTGAATAGTGTCTTTCAAACCAATCAATTGTTTTCCGCTTTATTACATTTTCATGAGACCTATTACAGGTACACCATTCCACAATTACAACAAAAGACATAAAATCACATCAAAGTTTCATATGGTCCAATGAATATACAATTAGGTCAAGCAATGATAGTTTCCCATAATATCATAAAAGAATATTTAATCAAATTTTCCACATAGTGGCATATATAAATGAGCCACACATTTGCCTTAGTCATATGCCTGAAGTACACAAAAATATTGGTTGTGAAAATTTAGTAATTAAAGGAAATAAATGATCCATCACTGAGAAGAAAGTGCAGGATGTTCCAGGCGTCCTTGCTGAAAGATCAGTTACTTTCCCTGGACAACTTCCATACTGCATGCATTTCAACAACACTGGTTATTGTAATATTTCTAACTGTAGTCTAAACCAAATTTCATTATTCATTTCAAAAATTCAAATGAGGCCATGATACTAACTGGAGGAACCCAAATCTCATATTACCATCTTACATTCAACTTTAGGATGTAGAAACTTATAGTATGTAGCATTATAACATTCCAATGCCCATTTTGATTGGAATTATTTTGCAAAGCAACAATTAGTCATGTTATTTCTTCAAACTTGAAAAACAAATAAATACATGTAGACTATTTAGAGTGGTGCCCTAAAAATCTAGAATTCAAAAATACAGATTGAACAAAATACAAAATAGTATGCATCTTTGAAAAATTATAAATGTACCTGTCATGGTAGGTTACTTGGATGGCCTTGCATATCCCTTTGGCCTTGGTTTGTCACCATGGTTGTGGATTGTTGTGTCACTGCAAACATCAACACACCACTTGTTAAAGAATGGTGATGATCAAATACACTAATCCAAAAACATTACTCTAATCAAGCTATGAAACTAACCTGGATCCATAGGGACTGCATTATTTGATCAAGGACGTCCCCGCCTATTGAGGTATTGAAACTCAAATGGTTCATATTCAGAAGCATGGACATTCAAATCAATTTCCAATCCATTGTTTTGTTTCCTTCTTCTTTGTTTTTTTGTAGGGCTAAGGAAACTCTTCTTCCTCTTTAAAGATGAATCAAGAGCACCCAAACCAGGTGTGAAGTCAAAATCATCATTCAAAATTTTATCGAGCAAACCATTCAACTCGTTCATCTTGGTCAAAGTAGTAGGGGGGTTGTTTTGAAGAAACCATAGTTTCCTAAACACCTCCTCTCTAGCCATATGAAGTGCCTCGGCATCTGCATCAACAATATCAGTGGACATAAGATTCATGTTGGAATTTTCATCAAGAATGTTGGGATCTATACTTGTTTCGGGAGGGTCACTCAATGTGTTAGCCACTGTGTCTTGACCAAGTGATGACTCTGAATTTCCCGACTGCAAATATAGCCAATTGACCTTTATAGCATGCTTGCAAATGTTGCCACGAGTAGACCATGGACATTCACATGCTATAAAATTCATCCGATACCAGGTGACAAGGTATCTCTTATCACGATCTGTTTGACTTCTCACCCAGTAAGCATGGGTTGTGCTCTCGTGTGGGTGACAATCACTATCTAGAATTCTACTTGCTTTTTCCACTGATGATTCAAGCTGCTTCTCTTTCTTGTAGTTGTTTAGATATCCTTCTTTTTTCAAAATTTCTTTGAACCGATAACAAGGTTCAACAACTGTTTGGAGAATATACAACAACCAGTCCATTCTACGAGCACATTTTTTCCTTCGGTCAGATAGAAATTTTGTCTTCAACTAACAATGGTATGACTCCACCGCATTATTGGTTTCCTGATTTGCATGAGGAAAATCTCGGCAACCTTTCACCCACATCCCTAGATGCAAAGAACCAGGTTAGTCCTAGTATATCATCTTAATGAAAAGAAAAAATAGAAACAATAGTAAGGGTTTGTACACTTACGAATCTTATCATCGACAACCCAATTCTTCTTGAAATAGTCTATGAAATTTTGTTCATCTGCGAATTTGCTACAAAAGTTTTTGACTGCGTCATCCACTTCAACATTGAGAGTGTCTTTCATGATGCGACCTAACTCATTGAACATCTCATTCGCTTTTATTGCATTTGTGGCCAACCGATTTACATTTTTTAACCACGCCCTCCGAACATGCCAAATACACAATATCACAGCACATCCTGTGATCCTCCTGCCATAATAAGTGCAATGTAATGACACATTTTTATAATAAACACAAGTCTCATTATAACATAATAATAGTGATTTTACCTCAGTGCATTGATTTCAGCCAATGCATCGTCAACCATGAAGGCATTGACTTTCCAATCGGGACGGATTTGATGACACCTGTGCATGAGCTGCTCCAACCATAGTGCAATATCCTCTGATGTATTCCGTGATGACACCACCCATGCAACTGGAACCCCACTTTGTTGTTCATCAAATGCCACCAGTGTATACAGTTGGTACTGTCAAATGCAAAGAACATGTAAATTTAGAAATAAGTCATCAATCATATTGGTTGGATCCAACTTAAAAATGTATATTGAAACAATCATCGACATTCGACTTACCCCATACTTATTCGTACTGAATGTAGAATCCATGGCTATTAAGCTATTATGGGATAGCTTCACCATTGTCTCTAACATCCACTTTGTCTGAATTCCTATTATAAAAGGGACCTCTGCACCGTTGGGCTTTTGGTAAAAGAAAAAATCTTCACGATTCTTTTGATACCAAAGATTGACACTCATTTCATCCTTTTGGTGGAGTTGGTAATTTCCCTTTGACAACCGATTGTATATGTTGACAATATCTTTCCTGGACAGGAAGAAATCCCTATCTCGAGCATCTGCATCCATGTCAACATGTCTCTTGATGTGGATTTTATAAACTGTATCAATAGGCACTCCGAGAGAGAAACAACTCTCTACATAAGCAACAATGTCCCTTGAAAGTTTTGGCCTATGCAAGGCTCTAGCGTCACCTGAACTATCGCGTTGGCCATGACAAGGCCATCCTTCCCCATCCTCATGCGCGTACATGTTGTAAGTCAATATTGCTAAATCAGGATAATCAACCATCACCTTCACAATAAAATGGCATTGGCAACCCCTCTTCTACACAAATGAGGTCTTTCGTTTAGTCGACTGCTTTCCTCTTTTGTCCTCTGGGCCAAATGAACAATGATAACTACAACAAAAACTTGGAAACATTAATACATATGAGTGATAAATGCAATCTCAATGCCAATATATACACAATGCAATTTTGAAATACTTACAGTTCATATCACAAGGAAGCGCTAGTCCTTTTTCCTGGTTTTTTGTTTTGTTTCCGTAAGAAAGTGCATGGAGCGTCGGGGTTTGCTTCCTCCCCTTTGATAAAGTCAGGAACTCTATGTGAAGGGACTAAAGCCACACGATCAACGCTCATGTTTTCACGATGAATTTTAGTCCAAACTAAGTCTTTACCAGAAAACATGGTCATGTCTTTGATGTCTTGAACCTCAAGATCCATGATCATCTCCCATTTACAACGCTTGGCCATTTTGTATCAATGCCTGCAAAATATTCCCATGGTAAAAGTTATTTTTCTTTGATATTTACAAATATGAAATTTATCGACAAAGCAAGAAATTAGAAGGTCAATTATGCTCAAACATAACCATTATTTAAAGTAAACCATTGTATCTCAACTAAGAAATGAGAAATTATCATAAATATTTGATAAAATTTCGTTATTTTGAGTGACCTCATTGTGTGAAGGAGGCTTAAGCCTATATATTTATATAATGTTCAATTATATTATGCAAAATGTTCAATTGGATTATGAGTTGTAAGGGCATTGACTCATTATTACCCATTGCATTGTTCTCAAAATATTAGTGGATTCAACAATGACTCACTTTTATAAAGTTTTATTTTAAAATGAAGCTATGTTTGGTTACTATAGACCCACTAAATGTCTATGATTACACACCTCTAGATGGAAAATATGTCAAATAAGGTCCCTAGGGGAAAATGATCAAATTTATTGTGATGAGAGAAGATTGGATGTGATGAGGATAACATAATTAGATAATACAAAAGGTGAAGCGGATTTTCATCTTCAAAGGAGATTTTTGCTCCAACTTTGGAGAGACAAGCCAGCTTTTATTGAAACTAGCCCACATGGTTCAATAGAGTATAGTGGGAGTTGTGTTCATTCCAAAATTCCAATCAAATAATTAAACCATGGAAACACCATTCTACCCATCTTATCACATAACGAAAAGCTTGATCAACTTTTCTTTAGGAATTTCACTTTTATGTTTTTTTAAAAATAAAATTGTTCGCTGGGATAGCATACTTTTTCACCTCACTACAAAAGTGTCAAGCACTGTCGAGGACATTGTGAAGCAAAAAATTAGAAATATGTGGCTCGATTGGAACTGAAAGCTGTTGTATAAAAAAATACTCTATTGAATTTTAGGTATATCCCACTTGTACCAAGCTATACATTTCAATGAGCTATAGTGTTAATATAACTTTTTAACAAAAGTATTAAAACCAGAATTAAACCGCTTGAGGGAATATACTCGATAATCATGCAAAAAGCGTTGGAGAATTAAACTGCTTGAGGGAATATACAAGAGAACCATCGATAATCATGCAAAACGAATTGGAGAAGGATGCTTTGCATGTTGGCGTAGAGGTGGGTTTCCACATGCATATATTCTAAAGACTTTTATCCCCACATCATGTCCTCTCAAATTGAACTTGTAGAGGTTGTATAATTGCCAATGAATCATGATGTGCATGTAATATAATCAATATACATCCAATGCATCTATCAATTTACATAGGAATTGGTGAAGCTCTGGTGTCCACTTTTCATGGCACCGACATGGGAATGGAGGGGAAGGTGAGTGGATAGCTTATTGGAGTGTCTAATGAAATAATTTTTCTTTATACAACTATCGATATTGAAGTTTGGTAACCAATTTCAATTTTTCTTTATACAATTATTGATATTGAAGTTTGGTAACCAATTTTTCCAAGATAATTATTGCTCCATGTTCTGTATCACTATTATTGCTCCATGTTCTGGGATGGTAACCAATTTTTCCAAGATAATTATTGCTCCATGTTTTTATTGGAAATGGACACCAAGGACCTTTCAATCACTTCTTCAAGTTGAGTGATACAGAAACCAGCCCAGCTAAAAGAAGATTCAAGCCAAATGATCTTCTTTTGTATGGTGTAACAGATTCTAGAATGAATAAGAAATGGGGCCGTTCTATCTCAAAGGATGTCAGGGATGCTATTGAAAGGGGAGAAACAACCATACAGCTGAGGTTTGTAAATCATTGAAAATTTTGAATATGTCATTCTTTCCTTGATTAAGCTGCTAAAGGTAGGTTGAACTCACAAAATGATATTTTTATGGTTTTGCTTTGCAGAGAGAAAGAGGTTGAAACCAAGGAATGTTTGAAAATTTCGCAGTCATATGGAGTACCTTTGTTGATAAATGACCGTTTAGATGTGGCACTTGCCTACAATGCCGATGGAGTACACCTTGGGCGATCACATATGCTAGTAGAAGTAGCTGGAGCACTTCTTGGGCCCAACAAAATCATTGCAGCGCCATGCAAAATTGCAGAGCAAGCTCTAAAAGCTTGGAAACAGGGTCCATTGGCATTGGGTGTGGTGGTGTTACATTCGACATTTCTCAGCTAAGCAGAGCACTGAGTATGGAAGAGGAGAAGAGGCTGAAGAAGATGGGAGCGACTGTCAGAAATTCAGCTTCGTATTTGCAAAAGCTTCTTCAGATGAATAACAAGGAGAAGGAGAGGAAGGAAGTTGGAAGAAAATTAACGGGAGCTATGGCTATGCAATAGTTATCCGAGTTGCTCGATTTTTACCGCCTCATGCTTCAAATTGGATCCGAGGTTCTCGAGGAAAAGCTTGATGTGTCTTGAGGACGAAAAATCTCTTAAATTTCTTGGAAAGGGGAGAAAGCCCGTGAAAAATAAAAGCGAGTCGCTGTGATTCCACGTGAAAAAGGGAGACATCGTTCCTCTTTCAATAAGTGGAAGGCCATTTGCAAATAGAAGGGTGGCCATGAAAGATGTGAAAGGTGGCCACGATGAAGATCAACTAATACAAAGAAAAATAACCCAATACGCTAATCATTCTTACAGATGGAGATCATACTTACAGATGGAGATTGAGATCGTGCTGGTGGATTGCAAAAGAGTAGCTTGCCGTTGGAGTTGAGCACCCTGCCCACCCGTCGGCTGGTATCAAATGCAGAGATCGATTATTGAGTTGAGCACCTTGCCCGCTCGTCTGCTGGTATGCAACAGATTTTTCTTCTGGTATGGTTAGATGGGCTCATGCGATCCGGTTTGATTGTGCAAGGGAAAAAACAGAGTTTACTCTCTGCAATAGGCAACCATGGGCTGGACTTCGCGTTGAATGCGGGTGCCACAGGAAGCCTGCGTAGAAGGAGGACTGCACCGGGTCCACTGCATGCACGGGAGGTCGTTTCCAGTGATCGGGAGCTGGGAAAAATAGCCAAGTTGGTTGGTCAGTCGGAAAGGCGATTTGGCCGGAAATCGACGACGACGACCGTCTTCCGGGCCAAATCGTCGATGTAATAGACTAATCCAATATTATGTCGACCATAAACAAAAAAGAATAATACAAAGTAAAAAGTAATAAAAATTATGTCGGCCATAAACAAAAAAGAATAATACAAAGTAAAAAGTAAATATGAGGGAATATTGCACTCTTGCTCCCTTGAGTGCAATATTCGAGCCAAAGTTTGCACCTCGGGATATTTGATCCCTCGACGCTTTATAGAGCCTAGGATTTACATCTAGGCTCATTATAATTTGCAATATTATATATATAGATATAGATATATAATGAAAAGGCTTAGTATAGGAAATAGATTTTGTAGTTATGTTAGTTTTCTGTAATATATATATATATATTCTGAAAAGGGTTAGCATATGTAATGGATTTGAAAAGTTATCTTAATTTTTAAATACATATTATAATTTGTATTTTATATACTTGACATATATCTAAAAATCTTAGTATATGCATTAGTATATGACGCTTTATTTATTGCACATATACAATTTGTAAGATGGAAGTTAAATTTAGATCGAATTGGGGTAGTTAGGCATTGAATAATTGGTATGATCATTTATGATTGTATAACTAGAAATGAATTTTATTACTCTTGAAAAATATTGTCACTTATATATATATATATATTCTTTATTTACATTGGGGATAATTTGAATTTAAACATTGGGTTGTAAATTCAAATAATTTTTAGCTCCTTCAAAATGTAAAAGTTTTTACATTTTTCAAAATTTAGTATGGTTGGGTCGTTACATATATGATGCTCTCCCAACATAGTTCCATTTTAAATTGAAATTTATCAAACACCTATAGAAATCAAATTTATTAATATGCAAATTTTGTTTTATCTTAAATTTTTTATATTAAATATATATATATATATATATATATATATATATATATCGAGAAATATGACTCTTCTCTATACTTAATAAATCTAAATTTAAAATAAATTTATACAAATTTCAAATTACTCTTGTCATCTCTTAAAACTTCTAAACATATAAAAATAATAATAAATATCATTACATAATTTTCATTACATTCATATAAGAATATTTTATTAAATTATTTAATTTGAATTATTTCAAAACTAAACAAAAATACAAAATTTTAATATTGTATAAAAAATTTCAACGAAGCTGGTTGACAATTTCACTTATCCAAGAGTCGTGGAAAGTTGATCGTCCATATTTTTAAATTGGTTTTTTTCGAAAAGTTTATCTCTTTTCAAAAATATAATTTTTAAATATATAAAATTAATTTTATATATAAAAAAGATTATGATGTAAAATAAATAAAATAAAATATAATTAAAATTATTTATTTATTTATTTTAAATCAATTATTTTCATTATTAAAATTTAATTATTTATATGATGTGATGGGAAATGTAATTTCATAATAAGAATTCTGGTTTTAAAAATCTATACTTTTGTTTCAAAACCATTACAAGAATTCTCAATCATATCTTTAAATACTTATATTATTATTAATAAATAAATCAATCAATCAATTCTTAATAATAATAAAATGTTGTTACCAATAATATACTTAGAATTAAAATTTCAAATCTTTAAAACAAAAAGTTACCAGAATTCTCAATCATGTCTTTAAAAACTTATATCATTGTTAATAAATAAAAACAAAATCATTTTTTAATAATAAAAAGTTACAAAAATTCTCAATCATGTCTTTAAAAACTTATATTATTGTTAATAAATAATAAAAAATCAATTTTTAATAATAAAAAAGTATTGTTACCAAAAATTCAAACCTTTAAAACAAAAAGTGTTACTTTGTTTACACAATTTGTGCAAAATTTAAATTGCATTAAATTAAACATAATTATTTCATAAAAAAGTGTTGTTACCGATAATACACTTTTTTAGAATTAAAATTTCAAACCTTTAAAACAAAAAGTGTTGCATTGTTTACACTTGTACAAATTTAAATTGCATTAAATTAAACAACATTGTTTCATAAAAATAATGTTGCATTGTAATATTTAAATCAAATAAAATATTGCATTGTAATATTCAAATCAAATAAATTAAGAAATTTTGTTAATGTTATTTATAATAAAATCATCTAAGAAAATAAGCATAGAAATAATTCATAAGATCATATGAAAAACTATTAGAATTATTATACAAACATCATACTAATAAAAATTATATGAAATGTTTCATATAATTACTGAAATTTATTCAAGGATTTTGATATATCATGGAAATTTACATCATCTTTAAATAAATGATTAGATGAAGATGAAGAATATCAATATTCTTCTATGTTATCAATGAGTGCATTATCTGAGTCTACATGTATGCCCAACATTTGAGATGTGATAAGCCATCACATCTTCAATGCCAGTAATCTCTTGAAAATATTTGCAGCTCTCGAGTGAAGAGTGCCTCTCTTTGTCAATAGAATTCATACAAAAGCATGCCACCATCCTAACTTTAAGATGTTAGTGCAAGGATGATTTATATTTTGACTATTTATTTTTCTCATTTTGCTAATATATTTCTCAACTATCGTCTGCAACTTGTACACACCATTTAATGGGTATGTTTCTAATGAATTCCAATGTTCTCCAACTACTATAATTTCTCCATTTTCTTATTGACCTTTAAAAAATATGCAATCTAGAATGAATGATCATGTGGATCTTTAGTTGCTAAAACTATAAGCATGCAACCCTCCTTAATATATTTTAATGAGTCCTTGTAAAGTTTTTCCATGGCTTCAAGATGTACAGGTGATATTCTAGACACAATATACATTTATATTTTCTCTACTTGTGAAGACTTAATAACAAAGTGAGATTCATATTCTTCAACAACATTTATTTCCTCATGTTAATTTGCATGCATTGGATAGCTAAATGGAGTCCTAAAAAATATGTCTCTATTTCCTTAGCTTGAAATTATGTCACTTTGATCATTGAAAAAATTCTCTCACTGAACATAATCAACAACATCAAAGTACTCATGTGTATCTTTAATGAGATTTTTTATTTCTTCTAAGCATTCAAAATAATTTACATTTCTATTATGCCTCCTAACATCAAAGATTTAGCATTTTATTTAAATAACAATTTAACTTTGATGTATATATTTGATGATCTCGGATGAACTTCAAGAATGATAAACCTAATGAAGGATCCCATTTTGGATTAGTTGAGTACTTCGTGCCCCATATAATTGTTCTCCAATCAATATTTTTTATATATAATCGATGCTAGAAGATAATATCATTAGTTTTTCAATTCACTTTTCTTCAATATGTCATATCTAAATAAATCTTCGCATATCAACAGTTTCTTCCAATGTGTGAAACACATGCTCTAGAAAGTATGATTGCTTAATAGTTTCAATTAATGAAGGTAATCTATCAACATTCTTTCTCTTTAATGTTAATGTGAAACAACTAAACATTTGATGAATATGATCATGTTTGTATCCAACAAGAAGGAAACCAAATTTCATCTTTTGAAAAAATCCTAGTTCAACTAGCATAATTAGGTATCAAAACACAATATGATTTTGTTTTCATCGCTAATGTTGTCCAATTTGTAGATATCGAACTTGAGGAATATTATTGGACCAATGAGCAAGAACTTGATGAATTATGTTGATGGTAAAATTTTCATCATTGTGAATATTTGGAGTTGTGAAGTAAACCCTTTGATACATTTGAATTTTAAAAACCATACAATGAACCAACTGAAATTACATAAAATTCACCTCTTTCAAATTCTTTGGTGTATAGTTAAAATGTGGAAAACATGTTTTTTTTTTAATCCATGTCATCAATTATCAAAATTAGATATTTACGTTGAGCATCATACACTTCTTATGATGTTTGGACAACTTAAATGGAATTCACTTGATTGTTGATTGCAATGTTCTTGAAGTAATTGAATAATGGATTCTGCAAATAATATAAAATGAAAATACTGATAATAAATTTTCATAATTAATAACTATCAAATTCTAAGAAATAATTGTATAGAGGCATATATTTTTCTGTGCACTTTGTACTATCCCTTATTGAATTAAGAAAAGAACATGTACTTCAAACCCCTATCCTTAACTTCTTAGGCATACAAACATTGTTTATTTTTTCCATATTATTGTAAAATACTCATATGCAATGAAACATGATTTCTTTCATCTCTATATAATTTGTATATTCCTAGCCTTGAGAAATCATTTGGAATATGTATAATGTATCTATATGGAATGCACTCTCTATGCCTAGAAAAGAAGCCATGGAATTGAACACTTACTTCTAACCCCCATCCTTAACTTCTTAGGTATACAAAAATTGTTTATTTTTTCCATATTCTTGTAAAATATTCATATGCAATGAAATCATGATTTCTTTCATCTATGTATAATGTGTAGATTTCTAGCCTTGAGAAATGATTATTTGGAAAATGTATCATGTCTCTATCTTGCATACACTCTCCATGCTTAGAAAAGAAGCCATGCATCCATGACATTGTAGTGTTTGTTGGCACATTCTCTCACCCATGATGTTTTCTTTTTGAATAAAATGTGGGATCATTTTCTAGTCTTGTTTTGATTCTTTATGGATTTATATTACCAATTGAGTGAATTCTTTTGAATGCATTTCTACAAGGAAAAATGTTTCCAATGCGATAGTCATAAACTATCTATGTGCATATCATGCACCCCCCCTAAATATGAATTGTGCATGCATTTATTCATTGACAATCATGGATTCCTTTTCTCCATATCATTCCTATAGTCTATACCTTTCAAACAATTATTTTGACAACATACACTTAAAATCAAATCATGAATGGAACTTAAGCTTGTGAACAATTCTTTACTAGGCCTTCTATAACTGCAATGATCTGGATAGAAATAAAAAGGTTTATTCCTCTTCCTAATCTTGGTCATAGATGCAATGCTTCTTTGTATTGTATCCAATAAGTTTATGGGAGTATCATCACACTCTCTATCAATAATATCCTCTTCATTGGAAGGAATATCCTCTCTATAAAATGAAATAAGTAAAGTGAGTTGACCTAGACGTTCATCATCAGTGACACTTTAAAATATTTATTATTGCATTAAAACTTAAAATTCATTTGATCACCTTGGTCTCTTAATGATGATCTATGAGGGAGATCGAAACGTTGAGAAAGGTAATCCATTGCAACATAGTTTCATGTTTCTTTCACTATAATCATACTCCACTTGTTAGGAGATCCAACAAGATAATATTGACCACCTCGAATTGTTGCAAGCACTTGAATGCCTTAGAAAATTATATTCATTCCTAGGCCTATCATCATCTTTATTTTAAACTCACGAGTAGGATAGATATCAAAATTAGTAGGAGAATCCTTTCTACCATCCCCAATGTTATTGGATTTATGATGAAGGTTTTCAATTGAATAAAAATCAACATCATCTTGAACACTATTGGTGACATGAAATTCCCACTTGGAGAAAATTCTTCATCACGAGTACCTTGAAAAACCAAACATGGAATAAAATCACCATCATCATCCATGTCATCAAATTCACCACTCAGAGGAAATTTTTCATCAACAATACCTTGAAAATTTTTCACTTAGAGGAAAAACACCACGTACTTTTCAATTCTCCATTTGGAAGAAAAGCTCCACCATCATCATAATTTTTAAAATCCCCACTTAAAAGAAATACTTCATTGTACTCAGTAGTTTCTTTAAAATCTCCACTTATAAGAGAAAAAATCACCATCATCATAATCATTACCAACATTTTTAAAATCTCCACTTAAAAAAAACTCTCCATTACCCTTATCAATACCTTTAAAATATATAATAATAAAATATTGTAAAAAAATTTAAAAAACACCAAAAAAAAAAAAAAAAAAAAACAAAAAATATACACAATTTTAAACCAACCAAAAAGAATAAACAAAACTATAACATTGGCAAAAACAAAAATATATATATAACATTAAAAAAAACAACACTTAATATAACCACCACTATAGAAAAAAGAGTAGTGGGTGGGGTAATTTCTAGAATATGCTACTCATCCATTTAGGAAATGAAAATGGGTACGATAATTTCTAAGAGGTTATAATACAAGGGTTGAATATAATAATCTCTTTCTCATCAAATATCCTGAGTGTATGTATATTAAATATTAATTTTAAATTATTTGATACAATATGATTATATATATATATATATATATATATATATATATATATATATATATATTAAATCTCAATTTTAAAATATTTGATACAATATGATCTTCTTAATCTCTTAATTCATTTAATTATGATGATTTAAGATTGCTTCCCTTAAATATTTTTAAGCATATAAAAAAAATTATAAAGAAAACGAAGTGACTCTTACTGTTTTTTAAGGTACATAACCTTCATAATCATTGTAAAAGCCACAAAATATAACCAAATATATGCATCATTTTTGTAAATTTGGTATAGCAGGAGGTGAAAAATGTAGTTAAGAGTTGGAACTCAATCTCTAAGTCAAAACATTCAAAACTGAATCCGAAGTACTAAGGTATGGAAGGAGCTATCCTATTTTGTCTTTCGGGAAATTTGGAAACTCGAAAATAGAGTAATTTATGAAGGAATACAGAAGAATGCTATGAAAAATTGCCTTAAAGTAGATGGAGCATATGGGAAAATTCATACTGAGGAGGATAGTCTGGGTAGAAGACGTCAAACTGTTTCAACTCCTTTTCAGTTGAGTTGGCCTATGGGTTTTTTTATGGGGCCTACAAAGATGATGGTAAAAAATGTGGTGCATGTACTCTTCTGAAATTGAGTGAATCTTATATAATTAAAATTATGATGAATTGTGGTAGGGGTACTAACATCCAAGGTGAACTGCTTGCACTATAGGGACTTTTATATTATGCTAGAACTAAGTAATTTATTCATTTGCAGGTGATTCTAAAGTGATAATTGACTGGACCCTCCAATTTGATTAGCTATAAGTGGTCTCACTTGAAAAGTGGAAACAAAGATTCAAGAACTAGTTTTCAAAAATAATCTTTCAACATCTATAAAGAGACTACAACTCTGAAGCATACTTGCTATCAAAACTATCATTAAATTTGAAGGAAGAAGACTTCCTTTTTTAAAGTATGTATCTTTAAACGTTTATGTAAATTTCCGAAGGATCTTAGTAGTGTATCCAGTTTTTCCAACTTTGGAAAGGGTGTGGTTGTATGTCTCTATGTCTCTGGTAGGGTGTTGTCTAGTCCTTGTGGTAGTCACTTGAAGGAGAATTGTATTATTTATGGTTTTGATGGAGATTTCATAATATTTTTGGAATGTATCCTATTTTATTATTGTCAAAAAAAACTTTATACTTACAATATAAAAATATAGTATATTGAAAAACTAAACTATATTATATATAAAAAAAATATAGGATATTGTGATAAAATAAATTATTATATAAAAAATAACATTCTAAGAACACCCAACACCCTCAACCCTTACTCACTTTTTTATTTTTAGTTTAATATCCCTACACACATGTATATAAAACATTGGAAAAAATATACATAAATATATGTTATCTTTAATTTTATTTAAACTAATTTTTATTATTTTAATTTTAATATATAGATAGATAGATAAATAAATTGTATTTTTTATTATAGTTAATTTTTTTTATTTTGTTAATTTTTAAATAAAATTTATTTAAATCAACAAAATTACTAAATAGATTTTTTAGTGTCTCCATTTTAAATATGAAAAAAAAAATTTAAATACATTTTTTATTAATAAAATTTAAAATTGAATAAAAACACTTAAAATAAATTGTTAAAACAATTTTTGTTGTATCCTATAAAAAAATATGTGTAATCCCTTCCCTTTAATACATGAATACATATTATATTTAAAATATAAAAAAGGTAATATCAACTATAAAAAAAATATTTTAATATATCTTTATATTTAAATATTAATGTTGTATAAAATATCATTTTAATATATCTTTATATTTAAATATTAATGTTGTATAAAATATCAATGTGTTAGTAGCAATGTATGATAATATGTTTTCGTACTTGATTTCAACTCTATACTGAAAAATAATTTGATTCATTAATTAATTAATAATAAATGTATTGATCTAAATAATAATATATTTTAAACATCAATTTTAAAGAGTATATAATAAATGCAAATAAAAATATAAAAAACGTAATCTAGAAAATACACAAAATAAATTGTAAACAAAATGAATATGATTAGAATATGTATATAATAAATAAAATGACCACAAATATATTTTAAAAAATGTTAATAAAATGAATGTAAATACAATAAATATTTATTGTTAAAGGAAAACATATACTTTGTACACATTTTCAAAGAAAATTAAATAATAAAAATATGATTAAATTTAGTCATATTTTTTTAAGCAATTACAATCACTTTTAGATGTTTTATAGATATATTATGTATAGAGAAAGATTTTGAAAATTTTAAAAGTGTAATTTTTTTTTCAAGTATAACTAATTAGTTTAGATATTTTTGATATATTATGTATAGAGATTAAATCTCTTAAGATATAATTTATTTTTTTTCAATTTAAAAAAGGAATGTACTTACAATCATTTAATCCCTCTCAAAACATAATAAATCTAGAGTGAAAATGAATCTACCCTAAATTTAGTACTTCATATATATTTTATATTGATTCAATCTTTATTTTCTTATAATAATACAAAACAACATATACATCTAATAGCCTATTAAATTTCTAACACTACTAACAACAATAAATTTATTATCACTTTAACTAATATATATTAAAATTTACAATTTATCTCATAATATAAAATTCACCTTAAAAAATTCCTTTATCATTTAAACAAAATGTATATAAAGACAAAAGTTAAACTCATAACCGTGTTAACTAATATTAATCGTTAAAAGTTGTGAATTATTCATTTTTATCAAATATTTAATAATTTACTTATTTTATTATAAAATAAAATAAAATTATTATTTGTTATAATGATTATAACTTATTTCATAATATACATTCTAATAAATTATTAAAATAATTTATTTTTTATATAATTAAATTTTTTTTTATAAACTAATTATATTTATTTAAAAATTAATTTAAATAATTATAAATTAATTTATATATTTATTTCAACTATAATTTCACTTATAAAAATATAACTTTTTGAATTAATAAATTTATCTTACTTTCAAATAGATTAATACAATGTACTAACAAATAAACCACTCACACAAATTAGCAATAAGCTATAGTTATACAACTTAGGCTCATCACATCCCAAGCCAATTTTCCTATGTAAGACATCATAAGGTTTTTTTGCACTGCCCAAGGGACTGAATTTTTTCTTTTGTCATTGGTTGTTTTCTTCTGTCATTGGTTGGCGTGATTGTTTATTTTACATCAAATATTTAATATTAAAATATAGTTTTTATCGTATGAAAAAAAAATGTTTTTTTTGCACCTGCATTATATGATGGGATGGCCTTTAATATATTTCTTTATTATATGATGGCAAGGCCGTCATTGTATATGTTTAACCTATATCAATAAGCTAGAGAAGGATCTTAAGACAAAATAATAAAATAGGATTTTGCCAATTTTATATTAGATTGGTTTATCACTTGATATTATAAAATGGATTATTTTAATATTATAAATAGTAAATTTAATAAAATATGAGAAAAATATTAAATTTTGAGTTTTATTTTGTAGGCTTTTATTTTATTGATTAATGTTTTATTAAATATTATAAAAAATAAGATCAGTAAGTACTAAGAGATATAGAATATAAAGTTTTTTAGATATTAAATATGAAAGATATAAAATAAAAATAATAAAAAATTAAATTAAAAACTTGTTAAAAAAACTCAACAAAAAGTTTTGATAAAGATAAACTATATATAGTAAAATTAAAAATATTATTTAATATCCCACTAACGCACTTAGCACACCATAATTCCATTTAATAAAAGCTTATTTAATCGACTTATAGTCTTCAAAGCCCGTCACCTAAGCATCACGTAAGCATGACCCTAATTAGTTTAATTATACAAAAACTATAATTGGTTCACAATAAGAGTAATAATTAACTGCAATGTGCAAAGGCTATCACCTAAGAATTACCATAATTGGTTGAACTAGACATAGTTGAACTAGACATAAGGACTATAATTGGCTCAACTTGACATTATTTTATTATTATTATTTTAGTATATGAATTGAAGGCATAACTTTCGATGCTTTTCCATTCTGATTGTCCAATGGCGGGCTGAAGTTCACATGGGCTATGTACTTTCTGTAGGGTTTTTTAATCAAGGTCCCTGTCCAAGTCTTCTACGAACAGTGTGGATCTCCATATTATACACGATTTAGGGTTTCCACGCAACCAAATGAAAACATCAAAAGCAACATCTCTCCTGATCCAATCGTTTCGTACAGGCATGGCCAGCAAGAATATACGGTAATACTTCGAAGTTTTCAGTTTGAAGAATACCAAAGCTATCGTACCAGCCCCAGCCGGCCTTGTCGACCTTTCGAAACCATAGTAAGGACGCGGATTCAAAGAAACCAGAAGCCATGGGGCGGGGAAAAGTCCAGATAAAGAAAATTGAGAATACTACAAGCCGGCAGGTTACATTCTGTAAAAGGAAGAATGGATTGCTGAAAAAAGCTTATGAGCTATCTCTGCTCTGCGATGCAGAAGTGGCTCTCCTCATCTTTTCCAACAGCGGGAGACTCTATGAATTTGCAAATAAGAGGTGCGTGCTCTATTCTCTCATGGAGATTTGCAGCCGGCAGGCTTACTTTGTAGTTTTCCAGATTGTGAATGAATACAACAATGTTTGCAGCCAGCAGGCTTACTTTGTAGTTTTCCAGATTGTGAATGAATGCAACAACAGCATTACGAAATATCCCACTTAGAAAATGAATCTCAAAAATGTCTAGATCCAATTTCGCTGATATAATCAAAATTGGAAATGGAAAAACTTAGACCTGCTATATGTAGGTCAGAAGCATAGATCTTGTAGATTAAGTCCTAAAACTGCAAAGTAAATAGGTTTTCTTTTGGTATATTTACCGATGCTTGGTCTTTCCCAACAATTAGTGCTACGAAAAATGAAAGCTTTAAAACCTGCTGATGCTCATGAACTGAGGAAAGGTGTTTTAAATAATCTACAGCAATATTGCACATGAACTGTGAAAGGTGTTTTAAATCATCTACAGCATTAATATTGCACATGAATTGTGAAAGTTGTTTTAAATAATCTACAGCGTTTCATCTAGTTCAGTTTCCCTTTTCAACCAACCTAAATTTGGAGGTTGGTCTATTGATCCATTTGCTTAATAGTTATGCAACTGTGTTCAACTACGTTCCTTCCTAGTGGAAGATTTGTGAATGTCTAAGTTAGTTGTTGTTTTTTATTCAACATCTTTTATTCTGCCTTCTTAGTCTCAGGTGTCATTTCAATTTTATTTGTTCAAAATCTTACGGATAGGTTTCATTGAATTTAAGTTTTGGGTTGAGTTGATTCTTCATTGCCACTAAAAATGATGCTTCAGTGGTTTCTTCTTTGGATTCAAAGTCCACATTTCCAATTCGAAAGGCTTAGGTCTGGCGTTCTCAGTTGTTGTTGAAGTTCACTGTGGCTTGTGGTTGTTATCGAATCTGGTGTTCATAGCTGGAATTCATAGTAATTGCCAGCCTTAATTATTAAAGCCATAAATTCTATAATTTGACTCTGTTCCACATTATTAATATCATTCATTATTAATATCATTCATTGAATTATAAATACTGTATCATTCATCAGAGATAACATCTCCGTTTGTTATTCACTCACACTTCCTGTGATGGAGATGTAATACGTCTAAGCTTATCTCAATTGCTGATTCCCTCCATCCAACGGACATCGACATGGAGCAAAGTAGACCTCGACTTTGCTCCATGCCCATGCCCGTTGTTGGAGGGAGGGAATCAATCGAGGCAGTTGGAGGGAGGGAATCAATCGAGATAAGGATAGCCCGATTATAAATCCTATTATTCGAATCTGAGTTATGACAGATTTTAAACACTTCCTACTGGTATCGTCAAGGATTGTGGGCTTCTCATCGGGTGCGTATACAGCAGGAGAAAATCATTATTCTAGGTTTTTGTATTTCTCTGGTACATGTGTATATTATACTAGGCATAATCCTCCAAACGTCAACATCTGGTTCACTTGATTACAGTCTAACCCAGCTTACAAAGGCTTTACGCAAACCCTAAACAACATGTTTGGCAAGCAACAGCAGCCCAAGTTTACTTCGGGGGCATCACTTACATCCCAAGTCTCACATGGTCTTAGCTCTTCCTTTGTGATTCCAAACTACACAAATATAAGCAGTGGCGAAGCTTATCTTTATCTCATACAAACCCCAGCGTGTAGATTTACATAGAAAATTGAATTTGTACCTCAGCAAACTACCTTTTTGTCATCTTCCGGGCTTATCAGGTAGCTTTACCTTGTCATCTTCCATGTTTGTGGAGCATTTTGGATTCCATGCCACACTTTCTTAACGAGGGTGGAAGCGAACGCAATCAAAACTTAATTTTTAAATTATATTTCTGATTGAGTGGAATTGGAGTAAGTGAAAATGCAATTGTTGATTTGTAAGTTTTCCACACAACTAAACAATTTCTGATGAAGTGAAATTGAAGTAGGTAAAGCGCGCAGATCGACTGGCAATAGAGCCCCAGTTGCCTATTCCCCTCTATACCAAAAAAGAGATTAAAGTAGGTTAGACCTACTGGCAATAGAGCCGAACCCCAGTTGCGGAATCCCTATATACCAAAAAAGAAATCGAAGTTGGTGAAATTGCAATTTTTATTGTGTACGTTTTCTAAAAAGTAAATCTTATTTTGTAATTACAACCTAACCCCCGCGCCAAAGTTACTTAATAATAATAATGAATCGACTGAGGCTACTCAATAATAAAGAATTTACCGTTCGTTGAGCAAAGCACTCTATCGGTAATATGGAAGAGCTGCTGAAACAAACCTCTTAAATATTTCGTATACAAAGTATGCCTTGACATTCACGTATACTTGAGCACATCATAATTTTAAGCTTTTAAATTCCTTGGATATCCTTGCTACCTACATCTGCTTAGTTTAGTTCGATACCAATATTTAGAAACAATAAAGTGACGGTTTGAAATAGGTTTTTCCTTCACAGAAAGGACAAGTTACACAAACAAATTCCTCGAGTGCCTTCTCTTGCAGCGTATCCATATCAAATGGCTCAAGGGAAAAGGGCACGTGCACTCAATTAAAAATTTACTGTGCAATGCATTAATAATATTTCTTTTCTTTTGTTAAGGACATTAGTTGAGGGATTCACCTTTTACTAATTTACCTCGCGCAGTATGCGCGATTCAACTTTCTACTAGGTAGAGATTAACTGTCCAATTCATCTTTCTACTCGGCAGTTGAATTTTGCCCAAATGCACAAATTCTACTAGGTAGAGATTAACTGTCCAATTCATCTTTCTACTCGGCAGTTGAATTTTGCCCAAATGCACAAATCTTAACTTCGCCCAATACTTTACTTTGTATGAGCTTGACTTTGTATGGAGTGCACACTTCATACAAATTATTTTTGCAAACTCTTTTAACTTTTACAAAGATTAAGTGGGCGGTTAACTTTGTATGCCTATCTAACTGTGCATAATTCAAATTTAAACAAACTTTGTATAAATGAACTTCATGCTAAAACATAAGAACCGAAATATATATAGAATTAAACTAGGGCATTCACCACGGTGAAATACTTCATAAACAAACATTCTTGAGAATAAGTTCATGAAACAATAGACTAATATATTTACCACAGAGAGATCAGATTTCACTCTTTTACATTCACTGAATGATTTATATTTATAGAGTTTCATTTCACTGACTCAAGATGGCTTCGCTTGGAAGCTACAGGGTTTCATT
This sequence comes from Larix kaempferi, assembly GCA_027924585.1. Taxonomy (NCBI): domain Eukaryota; kingdom Viridiplantae; phylum Streptophyta; class Pinopsida; order Pinales; family Pinaceae; genus Larix; species Larix kaempferi. The sequence goes on along the minus strand of BSBM01000764.1, from coordinate 8,544,496 downwards.
AAAGACTGTAATTCAATTCTACCTAAGAAGTTATGAGCCTCCGAAATACAAATGCGGCTTCTTAAATACTAACATGACGTGCGCCGGATTGGCTAAGATCTTACTGACATACGGACATTGCAGACTGCGCGCTGCACAAAAAGACTGATAGAATGATCGACTGACTTCTCACAGAGCCGGCATAGTTAGATACGCTATCAGCTCATTAATTATGATATGTCCAACACCCCCCCTTAATTATGAGCGGATGGGGATCTTTAAACAAAAGTAAAATATTACAAAATATTTGAGAGCTGAAACATGCTCTGTTCATGACATTGTTCACTGTGCAGAACTTGTCACTCCCAAACAACTTCGTAGATATTGGAATGGGTATTTTGCCAATGGTTTTGTAAATATGTCTGCTACCTGATCTTCAGACCTGCAAAATTCTAAACAGATTTCCTTGTTGTTTATCAATTCTCTAATAAAATGATACCTTGTGTCAATGTGCTTGGTTCTCTTGTGAAACACATGATTCTTTGACAGTGTGATAGCTGAATTGTTGTCATAGTAAATGACTGTGGGTTATTGCTGGTTCTACGATAGATCACTTAACATCCTCCGCATCCAAACTGCTTGACATGCAGCGCTTGTAGCTACGACATACTCTGCTTCTGCTGAAGAAAGAGTTACTATGGGTTGTTTCTTTGAAGCCCATTATACAACACCTATTTCTAGATGAAATGTATTCCCATATGTGTTTTTTCTATCATCCATGCTGCCTCCATTATAGCTGTCAATGTATCCAATGAGTTTGAAATTTTTTGAGGTTGAATACAAAATACCAAAGTCTTTTTTTCCACTTACATACCTAAGAATTATTTTACCTGCTTGCCAATGCGATTCTTTTGGTGACTCCATGAATCTTGAGATTAGGATGACTCCATACATGATGTCTGGCCTTGTTGTTGTAAGATACATAAGGCTGCCAACGAGTCTTTTAAACAGTGTAGGATCTACAATGGATCCATCATCATCCTTGCCCAATTTCAAACCTGTTATCACTTGTGTTGGAGCTGTCTTGCAATTTAACATCTTAAATCTGTTCAAGACATCACTTGCATACTTCGACTGTGATATGAAAATACCCTTTTCATTCTAGTGGACTTCAATGCCCAGAAAATACTTCATAAGCCCCAAATTAGTCATTCCAAATTCACTTTCCATGACTTTTCTAAATTCTTCTATGCCAAAATTACCAGTAAATATTAAATCATCTACATACAGGCATACAATTAGCTTATTACCTTCCTTGTTGATCTTTGTGTACATTGTTGGCTCACATTCACTTCTGTGAAATCCATTCCGAATGAGGTATGAGTCAATGCGACTGTACCAAGCTCTGGGAGCTTGCTTCAAACCATACAATGCCTTTTTCAGCCTGTACACTCTGTGTCCTTGTCCTGGCACTTCATAGCCTTGTGACTTCTCAACATATACTTCTTCCTCCAAATAACCATTTAAAAATGCAGACTTAACGTCCATTTGGTAAACAGTCCATGTCTTATGTGCTGCGATGGCCAAGACTGTTCTGATAGTGTCCATTCGAGCTACAGGTGCAAAGGTTTCATTGAAGTCTATGCCAGGATGCTGAGTGAACCCTCTTGCTAACAATCTTGCCTTATGCTTCTGCACATTTCCATCAGCATCTTGCTTTGTCTTATAAATCCATTTCACGCTTATCACATCCTTGTCTTTAGGAACATCAACTAATTCCCATGTTTGATTCTTCTCAATGCATTCTATTTCTTCATCCATGGCTTGTGCCCAAACTTTCTTTTCAACAGCTTCTTCAAATGTTAGCGGATCATTAACTTGAGAAAATAATGCAAAACATGAAAATGAATTAGGTGTACCAGCATCATATATCTCACGCACACTTCTTGTCTTTGACGGAGTTGCTGGTGTCTAACTGCGCGAACTGCTTGATGGAGTTTGCTGCGCACTTGGTGTGCTTGATGGAGTAGCTTGAGCTACGCCTTGTGTCAGAGTTCCTTGTGCTGGAACATGCTGCGCAATCCTTGGAGTAGACGGAGCTACACAATTCTGATTTACATGCGGTGTCTCAACCACATCTTCTGCGTTGTCATCATGTTCAATATGTGACATGATTTTCACATTCTTTTCTACTGTTCCATCCCATGCTTCATTTTATACAAACTGAACATCTCGACTGATGATGACTTTCCTTGCAACAGGATCATACAACTTGTATGCTTTTGTGTCTTCAGAGTATCCAATAAAGATGCATTTATGTCCTTTATTGTCTAATTTTCTTCTTAGCTCACCTGGAACATGTGCGTATGCTACACAACCAAAAACTTTTAAATGCGAAACACTATGTTTCATACATGTTCATGCTTCCTGCGAAACCTTGTTCTTCACGCTCTTCATCGGACATCGATTCATGATGTATACAGCAGTTGCCACTGCTTCAGCCCAGTATTCATTTGACAGATGCGCGGTTGCCAACATGTTGCACTCCATCTCCATGATGGTTTTGTTTTTCCTCTCTACGATACCATTTTGTAGCGGTGTATACCGCGCAGTGAATTGATTTTGTATGCCATGACTCTTGCAAAAGTTTAAGAAATCATTTGAAACATACTCACCACCTCTATCTGTTCTCAATATCTTGATGCTGTAAAAACTTTACTTCTCCACAAGTGCTTTGAACTGCTGAAAACAACCAAATGCATCAGATTTATGTTTTAGAAAATATAACCATTTTTTTCTTGTGAAATCATCAATAAATGTGAGAAGATAAGTGCATCCTCCCATGGACTGTGTTTGCATCGGTCCACAAATATCAGAGTGCACAATTTCAAGTGGTGTGCGCGCTCTGTATGACTTTCCGACTGGAAAAGTCTCTCTGTGTTGTTTGCCAAAAATACAGCCTTCACAAATTTTCTCTGGATTTTCAATCAATGGCAATCCTTTCACCATGTCCTTCATGTGTAGTAGCTTTAGACCACCAAAATTCAGATGTCCAAATCTGAAATGCCATAACCAGGATTCATCCTTCATTTCTGTTTGAAACGCAGCTTGCATTGAGCTATCATTTTCTTCCTCTGCGCAATGAATTTCTGCTTCTTTGCTTTCTTCTTTGAATGCAGTTCCAGAATTTCCATTCTGATTTCTATGAACAACTTGAGTTGTTTTTCCTCTTATGATGGGTCTTATCCTCAAAGGAAACAAGTGGTTGCTTGTCATCTGCACCTCTGCTATTAATTGATTGCTTGGATATATGTCCTTGATCACACAATGCTTCCCTACCATGTGAACTCGGTAACCTTTTTCCAACAACTGACCAATGTTGATCAGGTTGTGCTTCAAACCCTGAACATAATACACATTAGGCATAAATTTCTGATCCCCCTGTTTGGTTAGAATATCAACAGTACCCTTACCCAAAACAGTAACTTGAATATTGTTTCCAAGCGTTACATCAGTTTGAACTGATTTATCTAGACTGAAAAATAAATTTAAATTACCAGTCATATGATTGCTACAACCTGAGTCTAAATACCATATGTCATTTGGACTTTCTTGGACAACATTGCATTCCAGTGGAGATGCGCATGCTAAGAACAGTGTGATGTTCGAAGTGCTGTTGTTGCTTGACTGTACTTCACCTTGCTTTCCTTGGTCATACTACTTCTTCCTGCATTCATATGCGAAGTGTCCATACTTCTTACAGTAATAACATTGAATTTTTTATTTATCATACCTTTGTCCACTTGGATGATTGGGGGTCTGATTCTGGCCTCTACCAGTGACATGCGCAGGGCTGCTGCCGCGCCCTCCTCTGAAAGAAATTCTTCCTCTGCCTCTAGAGTTTGATCTTCCTCTGCCTCTTCCATGGCTTATGGATGATTGTGCTACGAATGCACCTTCCAGCAATGTATCTGAACCACTAATTCTATGTTCATGATTGAGTAATGAGGCTTGCAACTCATTAATAGTAAATGTGGACAGATCTTTGTTTTCCTCCAGGGTCACAACCAAAGATTCAAATTTCTTTGAAAGAACTCTAAGAACTTTCTCAGCAACTCTTTGGTCAGTTAGAGTTTCTCCATGAGACTTTATTTGATTAACCAGACCAATAACACGAGTATAAAATGAGTCTACTGACTCTTTGTTTTTCATTGACAGAGATTCGAAATCTCTTCTAAGAATTTGAAGTTTGGCAGTCTTTACCTTGTTCAAACCTTGATATGCAGTTTCCAGTGTGTCCCATGCTTCCTTTGTTGACTTCGTTGCTTCTACTCTTGGGAGTATTGATTCATGTGTTTCTTGATGTATGTGGAACAACGCCTTTCCATCTTTCTTCCTCTGTTCTCTAAGGACATCCTTCTCAGCTTGTGTGAGATTGTTGTATGCTGCTAGATCTGCTGGTTCTGCATAACCATTCTGGACTATTTTCCATACATCTTGACCTCTAAACAAAGCCTTCATAGTTAGAGACCAATATTCATAATTTTTACCAGAGAATATGGGAGTTTGCAAATTACCCGAAGTGGAAGCCATACTTAATCACTTTTCCCTTCTGTAAATACAAATTCTACTTTCCGTAAACCAAGCTTTGATACCATATCAACGGAAAAGGGCATGCACAGTCAATTAACTGTGTGGTTAACTTTGTATGCCTATCTAACTGCGCATAATTCAAACTTAAACAAACTTTGTATAAATGAACTTCATGCTAAAACATAAGAACCGAAATATATGTAAAAGTTACTACGCTTTAAACTAGGGCATTCACCACGGTGAAATACTTGAGAATCTTGATTTGATTTACAGACCGTAAATGTAAACAACATTTACACAGGTCAATATGAAATAGATGGGCAGCATGCATAAACAAACATTCTTGAGAATAAGTTCATGAAACAATAGACTAATATATTTACCACTGTAAAATAGAGTAACTTTGCCGCAATACAAAGAGATGAGATTTCACTTTTACATTCACACAGAGCTTGGGCTCTTGAAACACTTCACGAGATTTACTTCTCCTCTTTTTCACTTATCTCTATCTCTTCATCTCTTATGCTATCTTTGTGAATGATTTATATTTATAGAGTTTCATTTCACTAACTCAAGATGGCTTCGCTTGGAAGCTACAGGGTTTCATTAAAGACTATAATTCAATTCTACCTAGGAAGTTATGAGCCTGTGAAATACAAACGCGGCTTCTTAAATACTAACATGACGTGCGCCGGATTGGCTGAGATCTTACTGACATACTGACATTGCAGACTCCGCGCTGACACAAAAAGACTGACAAAATGATCGACTAACTTCTGACAGAGTCGGCGTAGTTAGATACGTTATCAGCTCATTAATTATGATATTTCCAACAATGGCCAAGTTAATCAATGCTCCTCTCCGCATATGGGTATGAACACCCTTGCACATGTAAATTAACTTGGCAATGGTACACACATCTCACCAATTTAGATCGTAAAAAGCTTCTCTGGACACACAATTATATTGATAGGAGGCATGTTTTAAAAAACATATCAGGGCAGACAACTGTATCAAGTTTTCTTACGGATGGCTGAACAGTAGACATACAAATTGTTGAATGAGATAATGTAAAGTAGAAACCATGATGTGCATGTTCAATGACAGAAATGGCTGCACATCGTTGAATGAGATCAATCATAAAGTAAAAATCATGATATGAGTTGAAGAAGTTCTTATGATTATTGCCATTTTAGACATATTTCTTGATAGGAAAAAATAATCTTAGTAGACATATGCTATTTGTTAGTGTTTGTATTTTCCATGAGTCATTTCCAACAAAGATTGGTTTTCCTTTTTCCAAGGAAGCGAGGTTGTAAGCCAAGCCTTGTGAGTTGTATGCTCAAATAGGCAGTATATTCATGGGCCTTCTCCATTGCTATATAAGGAGAGCCCAGTGTTTTTTCTAAATCACACATTAATAAAATATCTTCTTGGAAAAGACTCCTCAGAAAATACAAACACAAATAAAAACACTAACACCCCAATAAGTGAAACATAGGGAGGAAATAACCTAATAAGGTAGCCATGTACAAACTTCTCTCATAACCAGAGAGAAAAGGAGAAAACCTCATGGGAGAAACTCCTCCCCAAAAGAGAGAAAATCACATGTTGAGTGATAGGAACTAGTGCTAGTGCTATGTAAGAGGCTCACTACGAAGATGCTTAACTCAATTGAACATGGTGACACCCAAGGAATCATTGCATACCACCCCCCCACAATGTTGAACTGAGTGGAAAAGGTGACGGCAATGGATGTCAAAACTGATGGAAAAAGTATGAAGGTGCTAGTTGAAGATGGCCATGATGTCCAACAACCATGCAGAAACACTCTAAAGTGTGTGAAACAAGGCAGTACGGAGACAAATGCATGGTGACACTCCAACGAACTATCTGCAAGAGTGGCCCGAAATCCACTACTGAAAAGTGCAAAACCAGAGGTACCATCAATAAATGCCATCATGAACAACAGTCCTCATTATGGGTTCCATCTTTGTTTTTTCTTTCCTCCCTACTTTTTGTGTATGGGGGGTGTTAGTGTTTGTATTTGTGTAGGAGTCTTTTCCAAGAAAGATTGGTTGTCCTTTTCGTTCCAAGGAAGCCAGGTTGTAATACAAGCCTTGTAAGTTGTAATCTTAGGTAAGTAGTCTATTCATGTGCCTTCTCCATTACTATACAAGGAGAGCCCCCAATGTAATTTTTCTAAATTCCATATTAATAAAATCTCTTCACTCTTCTTGGAATAGGCAATGTGCTGCTATGTATTCCACACTTACTAAACCACAATGGGATCATGCTCATGTTAAAAGCAATAACCAGCCCGAATAACCAGTCATAACCAGCTCATATTATAAAGATGGGCATGATCATAATAAAGTGAAGAATTGTTGTGGCTCAAGATATGAAAATATATATGAAGAGCCCAATTTCATTGAGCATAATCAAAATGTGCAAACTTGTGGAACTCTTAATTAATAGAATCAGAATGATTAAGTTCCATTTATGAGGTCGTTCAAAAGTCATATTCTTATAACTTGCCAAATGACATAATTGAATTCCATAATTCTTGAAAATTAGTAAGTTGGGAAGACAATGATATTTAAGTTTACTAGCTGGTTCAAATTTGCTCCTTTATCAGGGTGGGTGTGCAAATTTTCTCAACTACATGAAGTTATTTTTAACCGGCTTCCAACATTACTCATGAAGCTTGGATGAAGCAAATCCAAAAATTACAATTTCAGAGATATAACACTCTTTATTTACTTCCCTTGATTGAAGTTCGATATACTTCTATGGAGTATAAATCCATGGTAAAATATTTAAATTATAAAAACAAATTATTAAAGTTGAGAAAAAATAGGATTCTTTTTATTGCTCTTAATATTGGTTTAGAAGATGAAAAGCATATGCATCGAATCAATTTAAAAATGAAAATTTCTTTTAAAAATATTAGGGAAGCTTATCTTTGTAAAATATTTATGTAGAAGGATTAATGGTGAGTCCACGAATTGTTTCTCTGGTGCTGTGAAGTGTTAAAGCGACAGCTGAAAGGTACATGAAAGCCTGTGCAGAGAACATTCCACAGTCGGGAGCTCTTGCCGAGTGTAAGGTAAGTTTAGTTTCAAAGAAATTAATTTGCTTTGAAATGCACCGTACTTTAGTTCCAAATAATGTTTGGAATTTATATATAGTCTCTATAACTAATATTTGATAAACTAAATAATGCAGGATTGGCAACAGGAAATAAGAAAACTTACGCAACAACGTGATAGTCTGAGCGATTCCATCAGGTTTGTATATCTCCCGGCTTAATTATGTTGAAGGTAACAGTTATTAATCATAGCGAGGCCATGTTTTAGTGTTATTTAACTACAAAGATCCATGTTTGCCATCAGAGATATTAAGTACTGCAAAAATGGATTAAAAACTGAACATTTACAACTTTTGTTGGGGGACATGCTCCTTATCTTCCATTTCTACTCAAGTCCTGCAAAACCAGAAGAAAACATATTCAATTAGATCAACTTGGTGCAGGTTAGCTCCGCCGTTTGAGTTTTGTTTCTCATTACTGTTTTACTGATGCTTGCAAATCATGCAACAAACATACATTAAGGCACTATTACCCATCAAATTTGAGAAGATTTGAATGCGAATTTTTTTTTCTTAAAAATACTTTTTAAAAAGCGTTGTCTATTTGCAGAAATGTAGGGTTATTCTGCCCACAAAATCACTAGGTATTTCTGGAAAAGATTCATGATAATAACTTGGAAGTTGAAGTTTATATCGAACACCAAGATAAATTCTATCAAATACTTATCACAAAATATCTAATTATATATAAACAATATAAAATACTAACTCATCTTTAAATATAATCTTTATCATGAATTTATGTTCCCAAACAAGTGAACCCAATCCCACTGGTCAAAAATTACGGTTTTGACATTAAATTAGAAGTTTGTCAAAAATAATGGTTTTGACATTAAATACAAAAGTCTTACTGTTTTTTTTGTTTTTTCTAACGATTAATATGAAATATAAGTCATATTTAATGAACAAAATGACCCATAACTAACATTTTACCCGTCAAATTCCAACCCTTCACTTGGTTTTCAATGCCATCCCATTTGTAAAAATCTATTTGATAAACATGACAGATGTAGAAAGTATGATGACATGTATTTATGTTCCCAAACAAGTGAACCCATGCTTCACTTGGTTTTCAATGCCATCCCATTAGTAGAAATCTATTTGATAAACATGACAGATCTAGAAAGTATGATGACATGTCGAATGGAGGGATTCTAGTGACTATGTATTTAGCTATAGAGATATTCATGGAGGCTGATAGGATAGATGCCCAATTAAAGATCGTCTTGACCCAAGTGACTTGATAAATGAGTGGGACCCAAGCTTCCTTGAACTTTGAAGCATTTTCTTCTCCATATAATATGTTTATCAATTCTACTACGATAGGTATGTTTATCAATCCTACAATAATCCTATTGGGATTGCTCATATGCTTTGTGGGGTACATGCATAATCTCTTGGTTTTAAATGTTTTTTTGATCTACCATGTTTAAAGGAGATCATGATAATTAAGGGTGAATTACAAGATCCATTTTTAGTGACGTCTACAAGGGACCATGGAACTTAGGTGTCTAAGCAAGAAGGTTGGAAAGAGGAAATGGTTTTTCTCGTTACATCTTTGGTTACTTTTCTCTCAATGTTTATATCGCTAATCAACTAAGATATGATTTCAGTGTAAAGGATTATTGTAGGACTAGTCACCATTTAATGAAAGTTTTATTTCTCGATCATTTGATATATTCTTTTATTAAAATTCACTTCACGAGGTGCAAGAGGTAGCTTTGGATACATTTCTTCTCTAAACATTTCACGTATTTCTCCCCCATTGATAACTTTCTTTTTCCTCATTTACAATTTAGAGGCTTACTCCTATTTCTGAAACTCATTCATGTTAACAACCAATAACATTAGAATTTTTTAAAAAGTGGAAGCATAATTCATATATCCATGATGGTTTTCTTGTGGCTATCAAAGATATCCTCTGTGAAAGAAAGAGAAGCAAGTTTACTAGAGATTGAATTTTAAAGATCAAAATTAATTCTACAATGGTTTAAAGAGGTTAGTTGGTTATATTTGGTGTAAGGTAGAAAGGAAATATATGGTGAGTGGTAATAGATGATAATGAAATGTAAGTGATCTTAGATTTTTTTTAGGGAAACAAGATTAGAAAACACAAAGGGAATTTTTTTTTTAGAAAAATAATTCACTCATTATTTCTCTTTCTTAGTACGATTGGTACAAAGGAATGTTCAAATTGATGCTAGCAAAGATGGGATTTGTCATATCATAAAAGTGAGATGTGTTTTTCTTGAAAAGAGAAACCTAGGGCATGGGATGGAAAAAAAATACCTTTTAGGAAGGCAAGAGGAAAAAGGTTGAAATATACTACTAAAAAAGAGAATATTAAGAAAATATTTTAAATGAAAATGGGGTAAATAAAGAAAAGCACTTGGTTGATCAATTAGTGAGCTAGTGATAGGTAACTAGAAATCTTGTGATATATTATCTTTCCTTTTTCCTAATCTAAGAGTGAGCCCCCTTAATTTGGTAGTTTTAACCCACTCCACAAAATGAATGAAGGAACAAATGTGAAATAAAAAAAAATTACCAAATTCCATTTTTATAAACCGTAAGTGCTTTTTTTTTCTTTTTTTCTTTTTGTTTTCTCATGCACCTTAAAAGATAGTAAGTGCCTTTTTTTTTCTTTTCTTTTTTTTGTTTTCTCATGCACCTTAAAAGATTCACCTATTGCATTTTCAATAGTGATTTGGAATCTCATCTTTGTCCAGTGTATCACAACTTCAAAAGCTTCTGAAGAATGTAGCAAGATGAAACCTCACAATTGTTTCATTCAAATCTACTCTTTTGATGGTTTTATGCAATGCAAGTGTCACATGATGATGTGTTTCAAAATTGTTGTGTCACATAGTAATGTTCTTTCAATTTGCAACATGTCTCATGATCACAAGTTTTGAAATATACAATATGTCGTGTTGTCAAGTTTTTCAAGTTGAAATGTGTTGCATGACCACATTTTTTTGAAGTTCCGATACATTACATGATTAAATGTCTTTGAAATTTGAGATATCCTTTTCTCTATTCACAACTAAGGATCTTTTTTCGAAGATGCAATTCTACACACTTTGATAAAGTGATGATGACTTCCTTTGTCATAGTTCAGTATATTATCCAACTTCGCGATATGTCACTTGAATCGAAATTTTAACCTCTTAGCTAAGGATATTTTTTTGAATATGCAATTCTACACATTTTGATAAAGTGATGATGACTTCCTTTGTCATAGTTCAGTGTATTATTCAACTTCGCGATATGTCACTTGACTCGAAATTTTAACCTCTTATGATATGTGGTGTGTTGCAACTTTTGATATTTTGGGAACTCGCCAAAAATGCAACGGCTTTCCATCTTTTGATTTTCTAAGATTGGGCCTATTGCAACATATCACATGAAAAGAAACTTTGGATTCGAGTGAAACTTCAAAAAATTGCAAGGTTTAAATCACATGAAAGGAAACTTTAGCTTCCAATGAAACTTCAAAACATTGCAAGGTTAATACTTGTATTTCAACAATCCAAAAACTTGAGAGATTCATTAAAACACATTTAAGTCATTAACTAGGTTATCTTCAAATAAACTTGCCAAAATATCCTTTCAAAATATTAAGTACAAAAAGTATACAAAAATTATAGGTCAAACTTTATGAACTCTAGATTCTCAAAGCTCAAAGAAGAAAATAAGAAGAGTTCCCATCTTTTATTTAAATGATAAAACAAAAATAAAAGTTATGAAAATTATTAGTACTACTATATTGTCTTTTATTTTTGTAAACTAAAAAATCAATCTATTAACAAAATTAATCTATTAATAATATAAAGTAAAAGTTACAATTGTTCTCCTCTGTACCTTGCCACATGGGTTTGTAAACTAGCAAAATTATTCTATTAATACCATAGAGTAAAAGTTACAACCGTTCTCCACTTTACCTTACCATGTTAATATTGTTGGAATTAATTTCCAACATCATGCAAATATCTGACGGGAGATTTGCATTTAACCACACTAATGGACATATGGACGGTAATTGTAATTTTGTCCAGCGATCGCATTAATTCATGGATGCGTGGTAGCCTCTCTCAGGTTGTAGTGTATCGAGGTGGTGCAGAGGTGGTTGTATATGACAGACTCATCTATGGTTTATTAAATCCACTTTATAATATTGCAACAGGTCACAAAGTGACAGTGAGCTTAACTGATGATCTCGCCCTGCATTATTTTATGGTGACCGATAATCTACATGTATATATATTTTTCTACTTAATGAAATAGACAGGGTTCTGGGCATTTTGGCCCCCAAGAATTGTGTGTATCTGCTGTGCCTACTCCCCACAATTGGTATCAGAGCAACTGCTAGTGGGAGTCTGCAACTTGGAGCTGTGTGAAGCTCGTGCACCCGTCGCTATTGAGTTTCCCTTTCTTCCTCATGTGTGTGAGTGCATCCCATTGTCTCTTTCGCGTGCTAAGCTTGAGGTTGTTCAGTCTTGCCTGCGCACTCCCACTCTAAGGCTCATTCAACCTCCGCGGGTTGGTAATTAGAGAGCAGTAAGCTCATTCCTCTAAAACAAATTAACTGGTCGTGCTCTCCTCCTGTCGTCCTGGCTTGGCCGTGAATAGTATGAAGGACACACTCCTAGTGCAAGCTTTGAACCACTGTGCAAAAGAGGGTTGAACATGACACGCTATGCATCTTGGGATTGGAGAACCGGCTGCCCAGCAGGGCATTCCTTTTGTATCATTGTTTTTTTTATGTTAATGGGAGGATGAATACGAGCTGAACTCTGTTTTTATTTGGGGTTTTGTTGTGAAGTGCTGTAGCACTTTGTAATTCCTGAAAATGCTCTGTTTTTCTGTGTATTTTGTCTCCTCTATCCCTTCATTGTGGTATCAGGGCTGTAGCCCATAGATTTTTTTTGTTTTGTTGAGAAGAAGAAATCCCCTGACACCAATATCTGGTGCTGGGTGAGTCGGTGTTGCCGCGGATCGATGGAACCATCTTTGCAGAGACCCTCGTCATTGGTCATCTTCTTTTACCCAGGGCGTTGAACCATTTCTGTTCATAGCTATAGCGTGAGGCAATTTATCTAGACGTGTATGAAGAAAACCCTTTGTGGTTGTTGAAGAAGTCTTCACATTTTCAGTTTGTGCCGATAATTGTTGAGGTACGCTCCTTCACATTGTCTAAAAGTTGAAGCCTATAGCGGCCTGTATCCTCTATATTCTGGTGAAGGGAACCATATTTATTGGGTTTAAGAAAGAGTTGTAGCACTGCTTAGTCTAATTCTGCATCTATGTATTCGAGCCAGTTGAGCCCGGCAGCTTGTAAGAGTCCACATTTGAATCCTTTTTCTATTGTTGGACATGGTTTGTAGTGTTGTCTGCACACCTATGAGTCATATTATGTATGTGTTGAAAGTGTCGCCGTTATGGAAATGAAGTAGCAGTTGCTGGTGTAATCTCTCATAATTGTTAGTGGATTCGATTGGTAAACTCATTGTATAGCAAACATTTGTGTTGGTGAAAATCCAGTACTGTATGTATTTGAGGGGGAGAATAATTATTAAATCGCAGAAGCCAATCTTCCCAGGTTGTAATGTGGCAGTATGGTAGGTCGTTTTTCTTTTGAGAAAGAAGAACACCCTCTAGAATGAATAGGCATGTTGCTGCAGCTGAGTTGTTGAAGTCGTCAATCTTCAGTCTTCAATAGATTGAAGGTGGTGTGCTCCCATGTTTTTAATGGTCGAGCAAAGTGAAGCAGAGTGCTCCCATAGTTAAATGGTTGAGCAATCTAGTAAATCCTGCTTACTCTTGCGGATGAAAATTGTGAAGGCTGAAGCCTGGAGTTGAACTTTGAGTTGAGCAGAAGCTCAATATTTCAAGAAGAGTACCAGAAGTTGGAGGAGCTGAAGCAAAAACAGTGTCTTTTTATGCAGAATTGAAGCTTATTGCGGACTCGCTTGAAAATCCAAGGAATCCAGTTGAAAAGGTGTTATGGGTCAACAAAGACGTCTTAAACAGATTAGAAGAATGAATAGAAGGTCAGAAGCAGCTTATTTTGTTGAAATTTATGGTAATAGTTCTGCTGTAGCAGAGCCAAGGATTGAAGAAATCTATGATGAACTGCCCATTCCAGTTTTCTCAGGTAAGGTTTTTGAATTTTGGGTTATTAAAATGAAAACTCTGTTTCGCGTTGAAGGTGTGTTGAGTGTAGTTGAAAATGGATTCAAGGAACCCCCAAACCAGGAAGCCTATGAGGTTTTGTCCCAAAGTCAAAAGATTGAGCTCATGGAAAATATGAGAAATGATGATGTGGCACTGTTCCTCATTCGACAAGGTTTGAATGAGAGAATTTTACCCACGATTGCTAATGCAGCCAGTGCTAGAGAAGCCTGGGAGTGCTTGAAAAGAGAATTCGATGTAAGGGGGAGAAACATAAATCAGCATCAAGCTGAGCTACATGGTGTAGAAATTCAGAATGTAGATGCAGTTGTCATTGACAATACTGAGAATTGCAACGAGTCTAATAAACTTACTGCTGAAGCAGCAGATAAGATTGAAGATGCAAAGACTAGAGATGTAAAAGAAGACAAAAGCAATGATGAAAATATTTTGATGAAAGATGAAAGCAGCTCTGTAGATGCTGTAACACAAGACAAAGTTGAAAATAAAATGGATGAAAATGTTATTGCTGAACATGAATTTGAATTTTATGAATTTAATAAAAATGTTAATGTTTTAGACCATCTTCAGAATGATGTGATAGGTGCTGAAGCACATACAATCGAAGAAAAGTTTGCAGAAGAGAAATCTGAAAAGGTAAAGAAAGAAGTCTTCTTGTGTGTTGCAAAACAGTTTAAAAGAATTGAAGATTGCATGCATCAGAATGCCACATATGTGGAATATAAACTTGAAGAAATTGACAACAATCTCATTGTTAATGGTGAATATTTCAAAATAATGGATACTGCAAATGATGAGAATAAGGACAACATCGAAGAAAATTCATTGATGAAAGTTGAATGCAGACCTGTAATTTATGATGAAGAATTTCTAAGTGAAGCTGAAAAGATTGCACTTGAAAATGAAATGAAATTAATTTTTAATATGATCAATGGTGAAGAAGGTTCACTTTCTGCAGAATGCAATGAAGATGGAAATGTTGTAGATGTTTTTGATGAAGTGAAATTTAGGATTACAGCTGAGGTAGTACATGAAATAGAAGAAAATTCAGAAGTAAAAATTTCAGAATCTGCAGAAGCTTATGAAGAATTATGTACAAATGATGAAACTCTTGAAAATATGATTGAAGAAATGTTTAAAATGGGTATAAAATTGAAATCAACAGAAAGACTGTTGAATGGGGAAGAAGAAAATGTAAATAAGGATGATATGAGTTTAATTGCAACAAAAATAATTGAAGAAATTGAAGTTGAAATGAATGGTTATGATGAGAATGGAAGTGCTAATGTTGTAAATAATGAAGAAAATGTACATATTGAGAAGACGGAAATTGAAGAACAATTTGAGAATGAAATCTTTGCAAAATGGAATCCTGAACAGATCAAGCACTACTATCAGTTGATTTCATGGCAGCAGCCTGTTCAAAGTAAGATGGATATGTTACAGCTTAAAAGTTTCGAGTACAGTTGTAAGAAAACCATAAAAAACTTTGTGGATGCTGAAAACTTTGAGGATGCTGATGGAAGAATTAGACCAAAGGATGTTAACGATAGCAGTGATGCTGAAGAAGAAAGTGAAAATGAAAGAGCCAAAGCACAGCTGATTTAAAGTTTGGCGTCGTCGAAGATGGAAAAGTTGCAAACAAGTTTGAGTTTCCAGAATTATGTGTTTTTTGAATGCCTCATAAGTTTTTTTTAATCATTTTGTAAACCTAGCCAAGACTGAGACCGGCAGGCATGTCTTTCAATCATATTTTGAAATCTGTGTTTTGTATGTCTGTAAGTATATTTATAAATCATGTTTTTGTTGTGGTTGAAAATTAAAGGGGAGATTGTTGGAATTAATTTCCAACATCATGCAAATATTTGATGGGAGATTTGCATTTAACCACACTAATGGACATATGGACGGTAATTGTAATTTTGTCCAGCGATCGCATTAATTCATGGACACGTGGTAGCCTCTCTCAGGTTGTAGTGTATCGAGGTGGTGCAGAGGTGGTTGTATATGACAGACTCATATATGACAGAGGTGGTTATAATATTGCAACAGGTCACAAAGTGACGGTGAGCTTAACTGATGATCTTGCCCTACATTATTTTCTGGTGACCGATAATCTACATGTATATATATTTTTCTACTTAATAAAATAGACAGGGTTTTGGGCATTTTGGCCCCCAAGAATTGTGTGTATCTACTGTGCCTACTCCCCACAAATATTAATCTATTAATATTATAGAGTAAAAGTTACAATTGTTCTCCTCTATACCTTGCCACATGGGTTTGTAAACTAGCAAAATTATTCTATTAATATCATAGAGTAAAAGTTATAACCGTTCTCCAGTGTACCTTGCCACATGGGTAACTAGGTCTATAATGGGTAAACACATTATTAATGATGTTCCTAAGCCAAGAAAAGGGAGCATTATCTCTTTAGGGTTATCCTATGTTGTTGATAAAATAAAACGAAAATATGAACATAACAAGATAACGAACAGAACATGATAGCACACTTTAAACTAAAATAAAATGAGGATATATTTCTTCTGGTTTCCGGTCCTCCTAATTTTTTTTCTACCTCATTACTTCAATGTCCCAAAGAGCTTTGACTAACACTTCATATTTGTGGACCTATTTGTGTGGTCCAGGTCTATCAAGAATTACCTTTTTACTAAGTCTACAGTCCAGGTTTATCAAGAATTGCCTTTTACTAAGTCTATGTTCTTTATTAACTTGGACAATGATAGATTTGGTTTACAAGGTCAATTTTCTTCAAAATACATTTAATAGTATATCAAATTTATTATCTCAATGTCAATGTCCTCATAGTGGTGTTGCCTCGTCTCTCCCTTACATCCTGGCATATTTGTTATATCTCCCTTACATTGTTGTTCAAAATACATTTAATAACTTATATCAAATTTATTATCTCAATGTAAATGTCCTCATAGTGGTGTTGCCTCGTCTCACCCTTACATCCTGGTATATTTGTTATATCTCCCTTACATTGTGGTATGGTATATTTAATATTTGTTATACCTCAGCTTTGGTATTACGGAAGATTTTCCTATGGAATTTCAATTCAGTTTCCGTTGTCTTGCTGGAGAAGCTACAATTGCTGGGATTCATGCATATGGTATTAGATGGTCTTAATTTCTCTTCAGCAAGCTTACTATTTATGTGCCATTTATGCTTGAAAATTGATGTTGCTTCTCGTAAGACCACATGCATGGATTGGAGATGACCTGGAATCCTTATATCAATTCCTACATAGCCTATGGGGAATCTAAATCTTCAACCTGAGAAGAGAGTAGGGACCTTCTTCAACGGACAAAGCCACAACTTTCCCTTGTTCCGTTTAAACCCTTTAGCCCTAGCTGACAGAAAAAAGGCCCTATCATAGACTCTCGAAAATCTGGAGATGAAGTCACTCCATCAAACAAGTGAGAAGATCTCAGCACTGCCTAAGCTAGCCAGAGGAACAACTGTAGAAACCAAGCCAATGAAATTACGAATACATACCTTTCTTGGAGAGCCTTTTTATAATCTCCTTCTATAATAATGTTCAAAACAGATTAGTTGATATGAAAGTCACATAGCAGTAATGCGCTCTCTAAGAGAATTAAGTGGACGATGATATTATAAGTCATCACATAGCCGTAATGCGTTCTAGAAGAGGAATAAGTGGATCATGTTCGAAGCAGATTGGCTGAATGATAAGTCACATAGCCGTAATGCACTCTCGAAGAGTAAGTAGAGTACAGACCCTCCAACCTCGTAAAGACTGCATTGTATATGGGCATATGTAAACCGCTGTTGTTAAGAGTCACCGTAGCCATGGAAAACATAGCTGGATATATGAACTAGTACAACGAACTGCTCATGGAAAACATAGCTGGATATATGAACTAGTACAACGAACTGCTCTTTATTTACTATAGAATTATATAAATATTTATTGATGTAAATATATCTGTAAATATATAACTCATCTAATATGATGTACAGTTAAAACATCTTAAATTTGGTTGTCTTTTCTAAGATACTACCTGAACTCTAATGACAATATCACCTAATATGATTACAATTAAAACATCTTAAATTTGGTTGTCTTTTCTAAGATATCTACCTGAACTCTAATGACAATAGCATCCCACAGGTTCACTTCAATCTCCTCAAACTGGGCACTTGTAACAGTAACCACTGCAACTGAACACCACGACTTGACCGCCATGGCCATTGATTGCAAAGCAAGGCCTCCTCAGAACATTACTTCACAACAAGAGAAGGGTTCCGTAACGTTATTTAGGTCAACGTCGTTATTTACTTCAACAAAGAGAAGGTTTCGTCAACGTGGTTATTTAAATCTACAACCGTTATTCTTTATGGAAGTTGGTTAAACGTTTTACGTTTTGAACTTATTCGATCGTTTTAGCAGACTTTCCCTTCCTCGACCATCTCTCCCTCATAGACTGCTCGTTTTAGCAGACTTTCCCTTCCTGGCCCATCTCTCCCTCATAGACTGCACCTCCCTTGATGGGTTGCAATTGGTCTCAAGAACGGGGCATACAGCAGCGCTCTCTCCGAGCATTTGGGAATCAGTGGCCAAATTATTAGCCATTTTCTCTGCATATTTGATAATGTCAAATGGTATTAGAATCATAGTAGCATAATTTTCAGAGTACTACTATTGATACGAATAAGATTAGATAAGGAAAAATATAAGAAAGTAAAAACTATAAATATATATTAAAAATTATTTAAGAAAAATATAAGAAAGTAAAAACTATAAATATATATTAAAAATTATTTAAGAAAAATATAAGAAAGTAAAAACTATAAATATATATTAAAAATTATTTAAGAAAAATATAAGAAAGTAAAAACTATAAATATATATTAAAAATTATTTAAGAAAAATATAAGAAAGTAAAAACCATAAATATACATTAAAAATCATTCATTTTTATAGGAAATTAATAAATTGAATGTTATTTATATTTTATAATTATTAAATAATTAAAATTTAGTTTTTTAAAAATGGTTTTTAAAATTTATTTTTTCATTACTAAGAATTTATATCCATATCATATCTATACTGAATATTAGAATTGCGGAAAATATCAATACGGTTCAATTATACTACTATGATTAGAACTATCATTGAGATCTTCACAGCATATACACAAAGATGTAATGTCAATTATATGAGGGCTTTCTGTGATAGATTTAGAACCCAATTATGCTACTCTGATTAGAACTATCATTGAGATCTTCTCCCATAGTATATACACAAAGATGTAATGTCAATTATATGAGGGCTTTATGTGATATATTTATGAGGGTATTATACTAGTATAGCTACTTAACTTGTGGTCTGTTTTAGGTTGTCTGTCACTAAGTGTTATCCATGCATGAGCTATGAGTTATTCATACATAAGTTACTAGTTTTTTTTATTTTTATTTTTTTTATATTTGTTTATTTTTAATTTTGAACTCCCATAAAATCAATCTGATCAATACACATGTAACCCTACTTTAATCTAGGAAAAACATATATAATAATCCACCTGAAATTCTAAAATATAAATACATATAAATATAACTATTTAAAAAAAATTAATGTAAAATCATGCCTAAAGGCTTTGCATGACTCTTATACCAAGCTTAATGTCTGAATATGCAGAAACATATACTAAGCCTATAAACAGCAGTATAAAATAAAATCTGGACACCACAAAAATTCCATTATCAAAATGCATTCTATTTAGGCAATGTAAACTATACAATGAATTACATTTACAATCTGAAAACCCATATCTTCAATTCACGAAGATAAACCACATACATCTGTTATCGTAACGGTCACCTAACACGCAACTGCATGTAACAATATCCTTTATAAATCATATATGTTTGCTGATATAGGGTAAACTAATATTTGTAGCCGTTGTCCATCCAAATGGTTTTATTTAACTGGATCTATTTCCATGATCCAAGTTCTTATTTAATTTCAATATTTAACAAGTTCTTATTTAATTTCAATATTTAACTAGATCTATTTCCATGATCCAAGTTCTTATTTAATTTCAATAATTCTTTTGAGTTTAGATCTATTTCCATGATCCAAGTTCTTATTTAATTTCAATAGTTCTTTTGAGTTTACCATGGTACATTTTGAAATATATATTTCATTCATTACAAATATACTCTGGTTTCAATGAAGTAAATGTTAATCTAATTCATCAATTGCTTATCTATCTTTTGGAACTTTCAATATGCCTAATCAAAATTCATCAATCACTTATCTATCTTTTGGAACTCTTTCAATATGCCTAATCAAAATATCTAGATATACTATAATTATAATCAAAATATAACTGAATGTTCATATTTATTTTGATTGATATATGGGTTTTTATTATAAAAACTTCCGATAGAGCTTTTGTTGAAAAAAATGAATTAGTTATTATTCAATTTTCATTAAAAATGAACTATTATTAACTTTCATTTTGAAACACGTGTTATTTTTAATGAATATTAACTTTTCTCCTGCGTTTCATCTGTTGCCTGCAATTTTTCTTTTACTCATGTTTCACTTTTTGGATCAGCAATTTCTTTTTCAACATGGAGATTTCTTTCGGATTGCTTCTTATACAATGTTATAAATAAGATGGCGTTCCTTGTCCCTGCACCATATCAAATGCAAAGGAATGAGATGATAATCGTTCGGCACACTATAGCATTATTATTGCCTGTTCCCAGAATCGTCTCTTATAAGGCCTTGTGGGTCTTTTCTTTTTTCTTTCTATTAAATATCTTTTTCATTGGACTATGGGAGATCTCGACTTCAAGCACTACTTGTGCCAAGCTGCAAAGTTGCATAGACTTTCATCACTTTATTGAAGACGTTGGACAAATGATTATCGTTTTTATTTTTGATAAACTACCGTGCAACGGGATAAAATGCTATGGATACAAAATTTGTGACCTGTAGTAGACAATGTAGAAATATACAAGGTCAAAGAGCAATATATCCAATAGTAGACAATGTAGAAATATACAAGGTAGAAATGTGTGATGAAGAGACAACAGTTGGTTTTAAATGAAGATATATTATACATGCAATTGCAAGTTACTGCTTACTTGTCATTTGTGATAATGAAGATACAACCAGTATAGATTCATCCTAAAGGGATTTACCAAGAGTTGAGAGGGATCAAATCTCTTTAAGTGCAAACTCCTTTTTAGAAAGCATTTTAATTTATCTAATTTGTGTAGATATAGTACTCGTTGTAAATGTTTTAAATAGCCCACATGTTATTTTATAATATTTTATTATTTTTATAAAAAGATACATGTCAGCTTTTGGATGAGCACACACATCTCCTCCTTATGAGCAAGAAAGGAGTTACACATCTCCCCCTACTAGACCGTAGGATGCTTCAACCCAATAAAATCATTATACACTAGAAGAAAATCCAGCAAAACATCATCATGATTTTCATGAGCCAAAACAACGATTTTCCTGAGAAAAAAGGAAAGGAAAGCCAGTTAAAAAAATAAAACTCAAATATGGAGGTAACATGTGCCACTAAATTAATGTGCAAGAGGTTCTGAGGTATATCGTTGAGTTGATGTGCAATTTTTCTGTCACTGCAATGATTCGGCCTCGATAAGGAGGTGCGTTGAGCCTATGAGCTGAATTACTATCTCTTTGAATTAAATTCGCCCTGCTTCCGAAGCGAACATAAGGTTGTTAGTCAGAGTGCGTTGAGCAATGTAAGTCATTGTGTTTTGAAATTACATTGTTGAATCTGCTTGGCCAGAATAACAATTTGGTTTAAGAAAGTAAAATATTAATTTAGAACTCATTTAAATCACTATATAAAATTGGTATGAAATCAGTATAGATTTATTTTAAACGGGGATCTATTAAACATCTAAAAAGATCCAATTTATTGAGGTGTAACTTTTTTCTTCTTGTTTTTAAGATAATTCTAGAGATTAATTTTAATTTTACAACATATCAATTAGATTCCTCATCCAAAATAAACAATGTATCATAAAATCTAACTAAATTTGAGCAAAAATCATCTAAACCTAATAAGCTCATGCTTTTGCTAATTTAGAATAGAGCTTGCCTATTATGCTTAGAAGCACTTAATAAAAATAATTATTAAATCGAGTATATAAACATAATGATAACTAAAGATTACCTTGAAAACCCAATCTCTAAAACCAACCATAATAGATATATTGATATCCATCTTAGAGTGGCAATCATAAGTCAACATAAGCCTTTTTAGGCTCCTTACAATAAAGTTGTCTAATCCAGCCTCCTTAAGTTCCTTACAATGGAGTTGTCTAATCTTTTTCACATACAAGGTCATGGATAGCCCAAAATAAGCTACCAAATATCATGAGTCCAAAAACCATAAACTATATTAGACATACATTTTACTCTAACCAAAACAAGTTAACCTAATATTATCAATAATAAAAGTTTGAATCTATACAATAAAATGCCACACAAACTCAACAAATCCAGGCAATACAATTGCCTTCAAATCATTGTCCACGCCAATTGAGGTGCCTCCTCGTTTCATGCAGACGACTTCGCTTTGCCCCCTTCTAGCCTGGAAGACCCACATCCATTGTAAATCATTGTGAGCTAGCCTGGAAGACCCACATCCATTGTAAATGTGTGGAAGGGTTGACAAATCGCTGCGTTGAAGGGAGAATATTGATTTGATTTCGTTTTACGAATGCATTTCAACTTTTTACTGCGCAGTTGAACTGCCGAACTTGACTTCACAGATTTCTCAATTACTTTGCAAATCATTTTTAGTGATAAAAAGACTAACTGACTTACTAATATTTTTTTAGTGATAAAAAGACTAACTGACTTACTGATAGAGCTGGAATTATATTTCTCCAACAACCTTACGCGCAAGTTCCCTACTAAATTAATCAAGTAGATTTTATGTCTACAGAATACAAAATCTAAGGCAAATTAAGCACATTGATTTTATGTCTAAAGAATACAAAATCTAAGGCCAATTAAGCTGGAATTATATTTCTCCAACAACCTTACGCGCAAGTTCCCTACTAAATTAATCAATTAGATTTTATGTCTAAAGAATACAAAATCTAAGGCAAATTAAGCACATTAATTTTATGTCTAAAGAATACAAAATCTGAGGCAAATTAAGCACATTGTTAGAATAACACCGATTGATGTTATTTTCTCCGCATTTATAAAATAAGATTGATTTTCAAAAATCCTATATTCTTAAAAAAATAAAAAATAGTATTACTTCGATATTCCCATTCCCTCTCCGTGGCGGCTTGTTGCCAGAGATGTAAACCCTGGCCAGGATTGGGAGACGACGGACTGGTCTTTACTGTCGTGGGAGGGATATTATTCAACAGCGGTGGGATTTCACTGTTGCCGAACCATATTCTTTCATGTTTGAATTAAGAAAAGGATGCTTCTCATCCGTCACTTTCTTTTCATCTCAGACTGACAGTCAAAAGACATTGTAACAACGTAAGGTAAGCTTTGCTCATATTCTTCACCTCATTCTGCTTTAGTCTTTTGTTAACACAATCAATCTCATATTTTAGCAAAGCGATTCTAATTTGTGATTCAATCAGTTCTTTTAGAAAAGGAATTGTAATTTGTGATTCTTTTACATCCATCCATGGTTTTTCAGTTTTCCGAGCTTTAGACTCGACAAGTCTAGTTTCATGTTTTTAGTTTTTAATGGAATATGGAAAGTGTTGATACAATAATTAGAATATTCAAAGTCAAAATTATGTAACAGATTTCAAGATGCTTCACGGCGCAAGATGCTTCAATGTACCTGTTGCATGTATATTTGACAAGCTTAACTTTATTGCCTGATGTAATTTTTATTACTGGCTTACATTCATACCAATTATTATGACAAACCCCAAACTATCCACCTTCTCAAAATTTAGTAACAGAAAACTCATAAATAATAGTTGTTTTAGAAAACTAAAACAGGATTGATATTTTATATTAGCTCACATATTTGCAAACAAATACAAAGAAAAACAAGATCTAGAAGTAGCAATGTACTCTATTTCTCTATTCACAACTGCACAATCAATAAGTTCCTCAAAATGGACGAACCTGTTCATTTCCCCAACAACCATCTTTGACAGTGTGTTTCCTTCAAAGTTGAGCTTCCTGTAAATATGAGTAAACGAGAGGACTGAAAACTACTCTGGACTCTATTATGCCAATTGTCCAAATGAAGTACCTTGAACTTTGCATCATCTTTTTTCCAATCAATTATAATTTTAAAATCCCCTGTAACATGTAAATGGAAGATACCTCTTAACTTGGCCAACCACAAACCACAAAAGTCCCCATAGAATCATTAATTTTGTCTTTGTGTTAGTAGAATACCAACACCCATGCTAAGAATAATAACATGATTTTCTTTAATTCTTAATACTATCCCTCCTCCACATAAGCCTTCAATTCTACACCATCTAAGAAATGCCTATGAGTGGATTCCTTAAAGGGAGGCAAAAACAGGCATCTATCAGTTTTTTATTTCTTTTTTTAAAAATAATCAAAGAAAAGACATGTAATTTTTCAATGTTAACTGTGAAAATAAAATGTTTAATTCCTTAAAGATGAGTAAATTTAAAGCTCTCCATAAACCACAAATTTCAAAGAGGAGACTCTTCTTAAATTTAACCTTCTTGTTAAACCAATCATACATATCATCCTTTCCTTAAATTTAACCTTCCTGTTAAATCAATTATATATATTATCCTGAAAATTTTGGACCTATCATCCTGAAAATTTTGGACCTCCCAAACTTCATTAAAATTCAATAGAGTGCTTACTTCACTTATACTCTTTACTTTTAAAAAAATGAAAATAAATAAAGAGATGAGAAACATTTTCATCAACGTAAGCCATAAAACCAGAGAAACTAAGTTTAAAAAACTTCTTACAAGTAAGAATATTGTTTTCTAATCAAATCACATAAAACATTTTAACTTCAAAAGAGTATTCCACTTCCATAAAATTTCGCCTAACCACGTTGAGAAAACATCCACCAGCTTTAATTTTGCCGTGATTATATGTTTTAAGATATAGAGCATGGCAGGGTGATTTGCTACTCAAAATAAGTAAAAATTCAAAATTCAACGTCACATTTCTTCGATAAATACTTGAAATGTTTTATAAAATTGATTAAATCTTTAAATTTAATTAATGGATAACATAATTTTATTCTCTAATTTTAATATATTTTTAATTAAAATTATTTTCATTGTTATGGTATTGTTATAATTATAAAAAACTGAATTAATATCAATAATAGTTGTGGCTAGATTAATGAGTAACTTGACTTGTTACAAAAATGACCAATACCATGTTGGGGTTGAGTGCCACTAAAAGAATCCATACGCACTTATATGTGCATATATGGCGTGGTAACTAAATTTTAATAAGAATTATATGCTATGTTAATTAGAATCATTTATTTTGGTTAATTGTTTTAGTAAATAATAATAGTTATTATCAATACTAAAGAAATTAAATTAAATATGGAAAGGAGTAACAAAGTTATTTAGTACTTCTTAAAAATTATTTGAAAAAAATAGTAGAAAAATTAATCCATAATCTATGGATGTATTGCACTTAATAATTATTGAGATGAATAAGCATAAGCATGTTTTATATTATATAGTTGCTGAAAAATACATAGTTATATCGTTTCCTATAATATGCTTGATACATTCAATACAATCCTAAATATGTTTATTAAAGTATATTATTTTGTATTGTAAGGGTTGGTTGGACACTTAAAGATTTATGGATTAGGTATTAGTGGGTTAGTAGCCTAAACCATGGATAGCTATAGTCTACCATGTTTAACTATAATCAACCATATCCAACCATAGTAGTTAGAGAGTTAATGTCTTAGTGGTTAAGGCACATTCACGTGTTGAGGAGGTTAGTATGCATCGGTTGGGGTTATTCCATGGGTTAATGGTTTAAGGGGTTAACGGGTTATGTATTAGGGGGTTCATGGTAGTGGGTTGAGGTTAGTGGGTAAGTCATTCATGTTTGATTTAGATTTAGAGGATTGGTGTGTTAGGGGTTAAATAGGATGAATGAATTAAAGAGTTAGTGAGTTAAGATTTAGGTGAGATAATGGGTTAACAATTTGACATTAGGGGACTAGAGGTTAGAGAGTTAAAATGCTAAGGGTTTTTTTAGGTCTAGATTAATTAGTTAAGGTCATTGAATTAAGGATTTAATAGATAAAGGAATCAGAATTAGTCGATATAAAAGAAATCTTAATTAAATTATAAAAAAATGTTACATATAAGTGACGAACAAATAATTTAAAAAATTATTTAATTGTGTTTTTCATTTGTTTTTATTGAAATTGTTATTTTTTTATGTAAGCTCCATAGAAAATTTATATTAAAATAAAAATAGTACAGGGACAAGAAGTCTGAGAGCCCACTTGGGATGCTCACCAAGCCAAGACAACTAGCTCAAAACCATTGAAATATTGCCTACACAAAAGGATACAAAACAGACTATAGTTGAAGACCTGTTAATGTGTAAGAGAAATGTGAACCTGCTTAAACGGTTCAAGACTGAGAGCATTACAAAAAATCCTCAAGCGAAAACTACCCAAAAATTAACAATGGAACAAAATGTCTATCTATCCCATGGACAAAATGCCAAGTGTCTATCAACATGCAACTAACATCCAACCAAGCAGAGAAAGGGAAAACAACAGAGTTACTTGGATTTGCATATGGTATCTGCATTATCCGAATTTTCCTCAATGATTGGGCATTGGTAGCCCTCAAAACTGGAGAAAATATCCAACTTCTCCTCAATGATTGGGCATCGGTAGCCCTCAAATATTCCTTCTTCAGGAAGGAGAAGAGGTTCACTAGGATTTTACGTTCCACATGATTTAGCTTGTGTCCACTGGTGGAGGCAATGTTCGTTTTGTCCTTGGTCTGTTAATTATCCTTGTCCAACTATAATCCTTGATGCACCATCGGCTTGGAAACCTAAGAAGTAACCAAAGAGGTGAAGGAATTAAGAGTTGGAGCAGGGGAAGGAGACAAGGGTGGATTTTTCCCCTGAGAGAAATCTTGAGACTACATGAGGAGCTGATCCAACGAGTTTTTTACTAACCAATAGTGTCCACGTCTAATACGATCCCTCTGACTGACCAATTGTTTCAAAACCATTTCTTCTTCCCAGTCATCCAGAATGGTTCTCAAATGGTCTGGGATGGATCTATCATAATTGTTTTCTTCCAAACCTACACGTTCTCGTCTACTTGAATTTCCCCTTCCTCTGCTGCCATGATGGGGGATAATACGAAGCCTTCAAGACATTGTTCCAACCTTAACCAACTGAGAATTTAGATTCCAGAAGGAGAGCCTATGACCTCCACTAACAACAGGAGGAGACCAGGAAATAACCCAAATAACCCAAAAGGATAGAACATCAGGAAGGAACCAGAACCCGGCAAGAAGGAGATTGATCTAGATGCAATGAAGGAGACCAATAAAACTTAGAAGGGAAACTCTTCCTGGCTTCCCAATTCGAGACGCTTGGAAATGGAAACGAACCCTGTTAAAGAGCAGAGGACCGTCCTCCTAAGGGGCCATTAATTTGCTTGAGAGAAGCATAATTATCCAGGTACAAAGAACAACTTTACTCAGAGCATGAATGACCAGCTGCAATAAGGTCGCAGCCATCAGAAAGGGGAGTTCATAAATGCGCATGGCAAGAAGTTCGACGAGTCGCCGCGTGGTGGGAAGCAATGGACTCTGTGTTTTCCTTCTTATTCTCCAAATGATCTCGCAAATCGCCCACATCCAGGGTTTATTGAAATTATTCTTAATTTTACTAAGCTATATTATTAAATGTATAAATTTTCGTTGAACAAATTCATTTGCAATCTAATAATTTTTTACTATATTTAAAATATACATATTTATAATTCTATAATAAACATTTATTACATAAATTTTAATTAAAAAAATTAAAGTTTACCTTAACATAAAAATTTAAAAAAATCATTAACCAATAATTTATTTCATATATATATAAACATTCAAAAGATGATTTTTAACAATTTAAATTTAACTTTTATATATTTATATTTTTATAATATTTTTTACATAAATTTTATTCAAAATAACCATTTAAAATTCTCTCTCTCTCTCTCTCTCAACTTAAACATTCAATTAAAAAGTTATGTTTAACTCATTAAATCTTTCTAACTAATTAAATGTCATTAAATCTCTATCTACATCTATTATATTCTTAAAAAAGTGAATCATGCTCTACTCTCATACACAAATTTTTGTGGACGATGTTGTACTCTTTGGCGGAGTAAATGTTGAAGAATGGAAACTGTTTGCAGAAATCATACAGGCCTTTTGCTCTACTACATGGATGGAAGTAAGTATTAATAAATTGTCTTTCCTGTGTAACAATGTGGAGGTTGAGGTACTTAATCAAGTTTTCAGCTTTCTCCCTTACAAAATGTCTTTAGTTGATGATGGTTTTAAGTATCTAGGGTATTACATTAAGATGAATGGATATGGATCAAATGATTGGTTATGGCTAGTCAGAAAATTTGAAAAGAATCTTCGGTGTCACAAATATCTCTCGCTTGGTGGAAGACTTAATCTTCTCAAAGCGGCACTCACTAGTATGCTTGTGTATTGGTTTTCAATGGCTCAATTACCTGAGTCTACCTTAAAAAAAATAAACTCTATGATGTTTAGATTTATGTGGTCTAGCAACATTGAAAATGAACGTTTTAATTTGGTCAAATGGGAACGTATTTCTCTGACTAAGAATCTGGGTGGATGGAAAGAAAAAAAATCTCTTTTGGTTTAATTCAGCTCTCTGTATGAAGATTTTATGGCGGGGATTGTTTGGATCAGGGTTGTGGCCTGTAGTTTTACAAGGAAAATACATTAAGAAGGATCTTATTAGCTGGATTAGATGTCCTGTGCAAAATTATGGGAATGCTTCTCTCTTTTGGAATGGTTTTATGGGAATTTTCCCATGGATCAAATGCAATCTAGTGTGGAAGGTGGGTAACGAAAAGCAAATATTTGTTGGGATTGATCCATATGTTGGCAATTATACTAAATTTATCCTCTCCCTACTCATTCATGATCATCTTGCAAATTTTGGTTTTTATACCTTGGCACATATTAAGCGTCCAAGCTGGCTCCCAAATTCAAAGTCCTATTGGTTAAAAGCAAATGATCTAGGCCTAGGAAGTGTCTAGACGAATGAATGGAACCAGTATATTTTAAATTTAAATTCGACAAGGACCACACTTACCCTGGAGGAGGACAAGTTGGTTTGGTGTAACAACTTGGTTTATGGACAGGTCACGACAAAAAATGCTTATACTTCTATTTTCATAAAAAACTTTAGGGGTCCTATAAAATGGTGGTTCACTCAGTTATGGAAATGGAGTATACCACTCAAATTAAAAGGTTTCATTTGGTTGTATTTTGAAGACATAATTATGACATGGAACAATCTCCTACACAGAGGAAGAATCGGGACAAATATCTATCTTATATATAATTGTGATGGTGAATCGGTTAATCATCATTTTGTACTCTGCAGTTTTCCTAAAAAAGTATGGAATCATATTTTTTCTATCTTAAAGATTTCAAATGATTAGGGTAGGGGAAGCTTTGAACCATCCTTTCATAGCTTGATTCAGACACATGGATTATATAAATATTTACCAGCCTTTGTGTCTTCGGAACTATGGAAATGTCGGAATAAAACCATATTCGAACAGTTCAATCCTTTTTCATATTTAACTGTGAACAAAGCAGTTAATATGTTCAAGCTTTATAATTCTAGTCAAAATCTCTCAAAGGTGCCTAGAGCTATAAAAACTATTCCTCCATCAAACTGGGCTACTGGATTTTTCAATGGGGTGTCTTCTGATGGTAGATGTGGCATGGGTCTTTATTGCACCGAGAGGCGCTTTACAGTCCAGTATGGGGGAGATCTTGTGAGTCTAGTGTTTGTCGAGTTTGTGGAGTGTTTGTCGGGTAACAAAATAATACAAAGTAAACAAAAAAAGAATAATACAAAATAAAAAGTAATAAATATTATGTCGGCCATAAATAAAAAAGAATAATACAAAGTAAAAAGTAAATATGAGACTTAAACTAGAGACTTTAGAGCTTAGGATTATGTGGTAAATATTATGTCCTCCATAAACAAAAAAGAATAATATAAAGTAAAAAGTAAATATGAGACTTAAACTAGAGACTTTTCCTTTTGTAAAAAGTAAATATGAGACTTTAGAGTGTTTGTCAACTGACAAAATAATACAAAGCAAACAAAAAATAATAATACAAAGTAAAAAGTAATAAATATTATGTCGGCCATAAACAAAAAAGAATAATACAAAGTAAAAGTAAATATGATACTTAAACTAGAGACTTTAGAGCTTAGGATTAGGTGGATCACGTATTGCACTCAAGGAGCTATTCAATGAGAGGTTTGCACCTCGAGAGATTTGATCCCTCTCGGCGCTTGATAGAGCCTAGGATTTGGATCTAGGCTGGTCTTATTATAAATGAGGTGTTACATTTTAAAATGCGAATGTGTTGTGGTACAAGATCCAATACAAGAGCGGAATTACTTGCTTTATGGGGTTTAGTTAACGTGGCTAACTCCTTTGGCATAGAT
Source organism: Larix kaempferi (assembly GCA_027924585.1). Taxonomy (NCBI): domain Eukaryota; kingdom Viridiplantae; phylum Streptophyta; class Pinopsida; order Pinales; family Pinaceae; genus Larix; species Larix kaempferi. Next base: position 8,513,799 of record BSBM01000764.1, on the reverse strand, counting down.
ACTTTCAGGATATTTGGAGACTCAATGGTGATTGTTCAATGGGAAAAGAAGAATTTATGTTTGAACCAAATTCTACTCCACCATTGGTGTCATAGAGTTGAACTCCTTTTAAACTCTTTTTATAAAAGGAGGCATCTATGCTCAGCCGCAATGGAGTGGACCTCAAGGGATAAATCCACTGGCTTATGGATGGAGCACTTTTCAAAACACGTTCTCATCACAAGTGATGGCTGGGGGAAACCTCAACCAGCCTTACGGCAGTTATGGTTCAGGTAGTTTTCCTTACCATATTCCCCGAACTCATACGCCATTGGCTAAGCCTTTCTTACCCTTTGTGGAAACTTTAAACTAACTCAAAACAAAGGGGGTCTTATAGGAGAAATGGGATCAATCAAGTTTAATGCATAATATTTTTGTAAAGGGGAATAACCTATATCCTAGTTTGAAGAAATATACTTGTAAATATGGTCGCATGTGGAGAAATGGTTGGATATCGATGCAACCTGTACCTACACATATGCAAACAGTACCAAACTGTAAAAGATCATTTGGAAAGAAAAATAATATTACAAGCAATGCACAACGTAGAATAAAGGACTAGGGTTCCCAGAAAGTACATATTAATCACACAAATATGGCTATGCAACTAAGAAGAGTAGGTTTGAGGTGGTTGAACTTCCCACCCAGCACATAGGAAATGGTGAGGACCTAAGTCTATCTTGGAGGGGTAAAATCTCTCAATTCAATGGAGAATTTTTTGAAGAATCACCCTTTGAAGAGCAGTCTTGTGGTAGGGAATACATATAGGATTATGCATATCATCCCATGGGAACTTTGGATCGGTGAGTTCTTTGAGGATTTCCTCATCAATTTCGAATGTAGGTAGGGAAATATCATGAGGATCCAACACCATTTGAGGTTATGAGGATATAGTAGGGGCTAAAGGGGATGACTCCCCTAATGAAGAAATATAATAAATGGATTTAATTCCTCAAGTGGTTGGATAGGTGAGGGAATCTCTTCGATAATGGTGACCAAGGGTTCTAGGGACCTACATCAAAGATCAGTTAATGTTGCACACAAATTTTGGAGATTAGTACAATGATGAGAATAATGGTCATAGATGCCACACAATGCACACAAGTAGTTAGTGTGTGATTCCTTATTTTGTTGTTTCACGACATTAGGGAGAGTAATTTGTCAAAAATAGGGGTATTATCATCATCTCCATGTCTTGATCATGGAAATGACTATGCAAAATAGACAACTCTAAACACTAATGGGTGGTGTGACCTAGAATATTGTAGATGGCATAGGGCATAGGGGCTTGGAAAATGCAGCAAAGGATGGGTTCACGACTATGTCTAAGGAATATTGAACTATTCCATTCTTGGTTTTCCCCTTGGCCTTATTTTTATGAGAATGTTAGGTGGGAGATATGGCCTCCTTCATAACCATGGGTTTTGGGCCATGGGAAGTAGAAACTGATTAAACTAGGGTAAAAACAACATGAGGGGTGGGTTGAGGGTTTGGTGGCCTAATGTACCAGAAAGGGAGGCCTAAAGTAAGACCCGGGAGGTTAATATTAGTTATCATAGATGTTCCAACAATCCCAAGGGGAGGGAAGAGTAAATGTACTTGGTGGTAGGTAATATTTCCCATTGATTTTCTAACGAAGGTGTAAGACTGGGATAATTCTATAATTGAGTAGTGGGTTTCTCAAAAGTGATAGTACATAAATATGAGATGTCCTCTTCAATGGTAAGAGGGGGAGGCCTTAAAAAGGTTACAAGTATAAGGCATCTTGAAATATTCTAGGACATACTCCAATGAATGAAGGCATATAAATAATACCCTAGACTTTCAGTAGGACATTGTTAGGATTAATCGACCCCTTGGAATCATGGTAAGTAGGTTGATCAAGCATGACAACTTTCCCATTATGAGGGAACATCATGAGTCTAAATATGGTGGAAGTGAACACTTTCATAGAATACATGTATCTATGACTAAGGACGATATTTAAATATAATTGAATGTCTACAACCTCAATATCAATCAAGACTGTCTTATTAGCAAGTTCAATTGGAACATTTTGGAAAAGACCTTGTGGATGGGAAGGCATATTCTCATATGCACGTAATGTCATAAGGGATGGGTCAACTTAGGGAAACCAAGATTCATCCAGATATGGGTCTACATGACACAAATGGAATTTCCTTTATCAATGATACATCGATGAATAATCGAATTTTTAATGGTGATAGGAACGTAGAAGTCTACTGAACAAATTAACCATTCGGGGTTCATCTCAATCTAAATTGAAGGTCATCAGATGAGCATTAGAAGGATCAATCACACCTAATGTAGACAAGAGATACTTGGGTTGAATTGGATAGTTCTGGAGGTCTTCCAAGGTAGACATGATTGCAAGGGATTGAGACAAGTCATCCTCAATGCTATAATTATGAGTAGCTTGAGCATTGAGGTTATTTCCAGTGCAATGAAAATTAAGGAATATTAAGGACCTTTGGAGGAGGTTCTTCATTATGTTGACATAGGTGTAGAACCCTTATGCATGTCAAAATTGACAGGTTCAACTAGCATATTGATTACACCATGTCTACAAGTTGACATCGGTGGATGTCATGAAGATATTCTAGAAGGAAGGATCACTAGGATGACACAGTGTAGATGGTTGAGTAGGATAAGGTATTGATGGATATGTTGTGACCAAACCTTTTAATGGGAAATGGTTTTGTAGTATCATTGGTTGTGATGTGGTATAATGAGGACATGGAACACCATTTTGACCTTGAAAGGTGTTGTCTTATTCACATTTATTGGCCTCATTCCAGAACTAGCGAGCTCAGGTGAGATGTGAACAATTTTGTGTAATATTCGTAGACTCTACAAAGGGAACACATATGATTAGTGTTGTAGTTAAGTGGATTGCATAGTTACTGGCAATACATTATATAGAATAAGAAATTATATAGATAGAATAGAGATAATTAATGGAGGTAGAGAAAACAAGTCTTTCTATTACTCAGAACAAGTAAAGAGATGCATTACAATGCCTTAGTGCTTATGTATCCAGCTCTCCATCATATATATATGGTTTACAAAACATTACATAACGACCTTTCGGTTCACTAACCGAATCGATATGTAGTGACCGACACAACGGTTCAACCTGTTCTACGAAGTGGTCGAACGGAGGACCTAGTCGGGTGGCCAACCTAGGCTCCTCCAACATATCCCCCACAAAAAAACATTTTCTTCGTCCCGAAGAGATCAGAAATTAATTTGGAAAAGATGAACAGATGGCATTCGTTGTTGCTTGTCTTTTTCAAACTAAGTGTATACGGTTGATGAATCTGAACTGATACAGACTACCACCATGGCTGGAACTGGGTTGTCAAGTTATGACTAGAAACGGGTCCATGTAGAGGAAGCCAAAAACATGATCTGGTACTGAACAACATCCGACGATTCTGTAATCATGTAGAAGATCGACAAAAGAGTGGCATGTTGTTTTAGAGAATAAAGAGTCCAAGAAAACAGTTACTCAGATCGATGATCTTCCCACGTTCGCTCCAGTTGTAACTCTATCGGCTATTGGAGGGAGAGTTACAGGGACGTGATTTGTGGAAAGGAATATTATGAAAAATCCTGGTCTTGGGATTTTGAGAGTGCTTGAAATTCCCATATATCATGAGGTGGAGAGGCATTTTCATGAGAGAACTGTCGAAATGCTCATATCTCATGGAAAAAACTTGGAAAGGACCATAGAACTCAAGTATTTCTTATAGAACAAGGCTAGATCGCCAACTGATAGGTTTTTGTTCTTTATATTTATGTCATGCTAGGCTTTCTATTGTTGCATTTGGATTTCTTGATGGTGGATTTCCAACTGTCGATGTTATTCAATTTTCGACAATTGAGAGAATCTTTCTTTTCTAGCCTGTTCAATATGTAGTATTTCTGCATTTACTAGTGCATGTTGTCGAAAATGCAGTGGAACAACTGCTTCTTGTCCATATAGGAGTTTAAATGGAATCGGGTCTGTCGATATTTTGTATGTTATTCTTTATGCCCATAGTACGGCGGGTATCTTGTCGTCTCAGTCATTCTTGTCGATATTGCACATTTTATTCAATCCTATAGTTAGTGTTGTATTGAATGCTTCTATTGTTTTATTAGATTGTGGGTGATATGTTGTACTCCCTATATGCTCGATCATAAATTATTTTGTTAATATAGCAATTGTTTTGTTGACGAAGTGGGATCCTTGGTCGCTGATCAAGGTCAGTGGACATCCAAATATTGTAACAATATTCCCATAGATAAAATTTGTAGCTATCTCACTTGAGCAAGTATCGATAGGTTCTGATTCTTCCCACTTAGTAACATATTAGACCGCAGTAATGATATATATTGTTCCCGTTTGTTGACCAAAAGTCGGAAATGGACCTATGAAATTGATTGCCCAGATTTAAAAAGTTAGGCTTGGATTTATTGATATAAGAGGCATTTTAGTACTTGGTATTGGTCGGCCAAGTCGCTGACATCTATTACATTTATTTACAAATTCTCGACAATATTTTTCGATTGTCGTCCATGATAACCCTGATAATTGAATTTTTATGGCTATCGTGTCGGCTTGAAAATGTCTGCCTATTGGTCCATTGTGTTCTTCATTAATTATATTTTGTATTTCATGGTCAAGGACACAGTGTCGTAGTACATCATCTAGTCCAAGCTTATAGAGAAATCCATTTATTATAGTATAGGGTGTAGCTTTCATTGCTAGAATCTTCTTTTTCTTTTCATGCATTCCTTCTGGGGCTTTTACTTCTTCTAGGAACTGAGCAATCTCTGCTAATTCTGATGGAACAGCTTCAATTCTAAATAAGTGAGAATCAGGTAAATCATCCTCAATTTCAATTGGTTCTTCTCTCGTGTCTATTCTTGACAAGTGGTCGGGTCCGACATTTTATTTAATTGTTCAAACTATAAATTTGAACTCAAATTCTTGGAATAATAGTAACCATCGACAGATTATTCCATGGCGTAAGGGTTTATTGACTAATTATTTCAATGCCTGATGATCTATATAAAAAACAAAAGGATTGGTGAGTAGATAATTTCGATATTTCTGGAGTGCAAATACCATTCCCAGTGCTTCTCTTCCAGTAGTTGAATAGTTCCTTTCTGCTTTATTTAATTTTCTAATGTGGTAGTCCTTGGGTTAATCCATTCCATCATCTCCAGGTTGAGTTGGAATTGCGCCAATTGCTATCATTGAAGCATCGATATGTACGTGAAACTTGATTGACCATTTTGGAAATATTAGGATGGGAGCTTCGATTAGTTTTCTTTTTGAAATGTCAAACAATGTAGCGCATTCGACTGTCCACTGATAGTCTTGATCTTCTCTCAGCAACTCTTCTAACGGATAAGTCATGTCGGAGTAGTGATAGATAAAATTTCTATAATACCCTGTATTCCCTAGCAACACTCTGACTTTTTTAGAGTTAACTAGTGGTTTCAGGTCGAGAATTACTTTTATTTTTGCGAAGTTGACTTGTATACCTTCTTTACATGTACGACATGTCCAAGTAAGATTCCAATTGGAGTGGCGAATATACAATGAAATTTGGATATGTCGACATATTTCTAACATGAGTCTTAGCCATTTGCAATAGTCTCTCAGCATAGAATAGATCATCCAATCGTCAAAATATACGGCCATGGTTTTGTAGATATATTCTTGAAACGCTTTGACAACTATTCTAGAAAACACAGCTGGTGCATTCTTCATTCCAAATGGCATTAATTTATATGCAAATGATCCAAATTCACATACAAATGTGGTCTTATTTTGATATTCTTTGGAAATAGGTACTTGATTATACCCAGAAAAGACATTCGTGAACAAATAACATTCATGTCCTGCAACTTCATTAACAATTTCATTAGCGAATGGTTTCGTAAATGGATCGGTAAGCGTTACCTTGTTGAGTTCCTTGAATTGGACACAAATGCATAGTCATGTTGGGTCGTGCTTCTTAGGTTGGACGACCATTGGGATTTCCCACTCTGATTGATCAATGGATATATAATTCCGTCGGCAAGCATGTTGTCTATTTCTTTCTTGACTATTTCTTTGTATTTATGTGTGAGCTTGTATGGTCTCTTCTTGATTGGATTTGCTTCTGGTTTGATGTCGATCTTCATTTATCCCATTTCTTGGACAAGTCCTTTTAGGTCTTTATAATCTCGTGCAAAGACATCTTGGAATTCTTTTAATAAGTTTGTAATTTCCGTTGTTTGTTCTTGGTTCCAATAATCTCCTATCTTAGCCATTTTGGGTCTGTCTTCGTTAGATATGTCTACTTCTTTGATCTTAATCTGTGCGTCCATCCACTCAAGTGCTTTGGTTTTATTAATCTGTATTTCACCTTCTTTGAATTGTGTAAATGTCGGGATAAAATATGCTTCTATCATCCTTTCGGGGCCATTGTTTTCTAAATATTCAACATTAAAAACTGTTCTTACGAGCTTTGTTGTATCTGGATGTTCTTGTTTCCATTGGAAACTTTTCCCTTCTCTTTTTTATGTTTCCATTTGCAGTCTTGTTGAATGTTGAGGTTCGGTCGACTTGATATTGTTACATGTAGCAACTTGTCGGTCAAGTCATTGTTGATTATCGGGTGATATTTTGCTACTTGCTGGCTGTAGAAAATTCTTCACTTGAGTGCTTGCTTCTTTTAATAGATTGTCCTGTGGAGAGAACATGAAATATTTGATGAAATTTTCTCCTAATTATTTCCAAATAAATGTGTCTCCTCTTGCTTCTTCCATTTTGTACCATTTGTTTGGTAAATCGTCGAGTGTACTTGGAAAAAGATGTGGCCAAGTTCTTTCATCTCTATAGCCTAATATTTTCCATTATTTTTCACAGTTGTAGATATGTTTTTGAGGATCTTGGCCTTGTGTGAAAATTGGAATTTTTTCTTGTGTCGTGATTTTTCTCTCTTCGAATATTTCGACAAATTATGTCGACACTGTATTCCAAGTCCGAAGTCTCGACTTATGTGTATCCCACCATCTTGTAGCTTGACCTGTGAAGGTTTCGGCCAAACTCTAAAGTCGACCTTGTTCTCTGATATTCTTTGACACTTTCTCGACATGGAATGAAGGTTATTCTCGCTCTTTATATCGCAGTGGTGGAATACGCAATGACTCATTTCTCACCGGTGTGAGTGTCACATGTTCTCTGATTTTTCTTTAAAAAATGTTCGGAATGATGGAGGCAGAAAAGCATTGTTTAATTTTACTTTTGGGGATAAATTCAATCATCCAACATTCTCATGCTTGTAATTCATAGTTATCCATTTTATATCCGACTGATGCAGGGTTCCCAAGGTGGATCTCCCCTTGTACGTTAGGTTCAGTATAGTCTTCATTGTTCATTACTTGGTATAACTGTCGAATGTCTACGTCGTCATCGATAGGATCTATCCAAGGCTATCATTGTGGTGGGTGAATGGGAACAATCACTCTCTTCCCATTTCCTTTAAGTTTTATTCTATATTTTTCAAGTGATATTGAAGGTTTCATCTTTCTTCCCCATGGTCGGCCAACTAGGGCAGGGAAAGAACTGGAACCTTCCTTTGGATTGATAATTTCAAAGTCGACTCATGTTGTTATACCTTTGATGGATGTGGCGACATTTTTCCATACCCCAATTGGTTCAATCAGTCCTTGGTCAGCTAATTTTAGATAGATGCCCGACTCGTGTAGCTGTGGTCGACCGAGTTGTTCCCAAGTATCTTAAGTCATTATATTTGCTTGTGATCTGAAGTCGAGAATGACTTGTCGAACAGAGTATCCTTCAATTTCTAAGTCGACAAGTGGGTCTGCATCATTTTTATCTTTCTGACTTAGTCAATAGATAGTTTTAGTTTGTTTTTCTTCAACAAAATTACTTCTAATGTTATGCATTATATCTATGAACTTTGCGACAGCTTCATCTTTAGTTATTAAATTGACGATTTCATTAATATTTCTTTGTCGAGATCCTTCATTGTCTTCTTGAGATGCTAATTCTTGAAACATTTTAGCTGCATTATTATATAAGTGCTTATGCTCAATTGGATTAGGGAAGTCATCTTTATTTTTTATTTTACTAATTTGTGGATTATTAGCACCAATTTTAGTTCCTTGACGAGTTACAATCTGAATATTATTAGTTCTAACAAAATCAGACTTTTGAACACTAGACAGGATGTTAACATTCTTTTTATTAGTAATTTTTCATGTATGGTGGGGCAATCCTCCAAGAAGTGATCACCCACCCCACACTTCGTACAGAATTTGAGATATGTTTGATTCTTGAAGGGACAGTGTGAAAAAGAGGATCTTTACTTAGGCATGTAAAGCACTACAGTTGTCGACATGGTTGAGGGTCTTGATTTGCAGTGTTTCATCCATGACCTTGAAATCCTCCTCATCGATTGAAGTTGTCGTTTCCTCGACCGTCGTTTCTTTGGTATCTTTCGTTCCTGTCATTTCTATCATTTCTTTGGTCGACAGTATTGGTCAGGTAAATTGCGTGATAATTCTGTTTATTCTTTAAATTTAAGCTACATTCTGTCGTGGAATGAGTTCTTACGCCACATATGGCACACCAGCGAGCTTGATCACTCTTCATGTTGTAGGGACAATCTTTTGTCGAATGTGTGTCATGTTCTTGGCAGATGTCGCAGAACTATTTTTTTTGTACGAAACGGACATCCTGTCGGCAATCATCTTGTTGATAACAATATTTTGTATGGCCTACTGTGGAAAATTTTGTACACCATAAATTGACTCCTCGCAGAATGATTTCACTAATTTATTTTTGCATATTCTCCAGTTGCTCTTCAATTCATCGGTTGACAGGGACTGTAGGATAGTCATCATCCATTTCTATTTGTAATGCTTTTGTCAATGGATCTTCATACGTATTGAATTCATGTAAATGGATGTGCATTTTAATCATTTGTAGTAAACCATCCATGAACCATTGGATCAGCAGAGGTTCTTCAATATCGTACTCAATCTGGCTCAGCAAGTCTTTAAATCTTTTGTCATAGTCCCTGACAGTCTCTGTTGGATTTTGAGATGTAGTTTTCAATTTCTTAGTAGCTAGAAATTTTGCATTTGGAGTCTTGAAGAAAGACAAAAAGTGTTTTTTTATCTGAGCCTTTGGCGTAGTAGGTTTTTTTTCTTTATAAGTGATGTACCATGTGAGAGCTCTTTTCTGGAGAGATCCAGCAAATTGTGCCATTTGTCGATCTTCGTTAACAATGGAATTGGCTTCCCATATTGACTCACAAAAAAACCAATGTTTTCTTGATTCCTCGTCACCTTCATAGAAGGGAAGGTGTGACGTACTGTGTGCCATATCTGCTGAAATTTCGAATTCCAAGTTAACTGGTGGTGATGGTGGATCACTTCCGGCAATAGAAATTTTCTTGCATTTGTTTTCGACAAGTACTATATCTTGTTGTGTAGGAGTTACTGCACGTTCTTCGTTTCCGACAACAATATCATTGGCTTCGGTCGGTTCTTCGTTGGCTATTGGGTGTCGAATTTCTTCTACAGCTTCTGTCGATACCCATGTAATCTGGGTTGTATTTCTTTTCGAAGCTCCCAATTTACTCGACGAATCACTTAATGCTAGAAGTGGCTAGGGTCACTTTTTCACGATCTAAATAGATTAGATGAAAACTTCGATTGGAAAACTCGGGTTGAAAAGTGACCCAATTCCCTTCTTGAGGTCTATGGATCAATAATATATTGACCTCATTACCTTCATCGTTCTGTTGACTCCAAATGCCATGTTGGCCAACATCAATTCCTAAATCTTCTTAGATAATTTTTTGTACTTGGGAACTCTGAGTTAGATGTAATGGGGAATGCGGATTTAGGACCTCGGGTATACTCACCTGGAGATCGTGTCAATGCTCCATCCATAGATATTCATCCATCGATGACAGGTCTTCATCAATGCCCTCGATTTGTCGAGATTTACTCGATTCTGGCGGATTTTCTTCTGCATCTGTCACTATACCCGGACTTCATTTTTTTCCGGAGCGCACTAGCTTGCTCCTCGCGCCTCTTCCTCCTCTTTTCTCATTCAATATTCTAGATATCGAGAGTGATTTTATATATCACTGATCTATATTTGTCGAATTTTGGGGATTTTTCACTGCTGGTCATATCATGTTTCCTTCTGTCGACCATTATTCATCTATTCCATCAGACCGTGGTCAACTTCCCCCCCATTGTCAGCCCGAATCTCTTTAGATAACTCGGGTGATGCAGCAATTCATTTGCTGAGGAAGTATTCCCACTCTCTCTCTCTCACGAATTTTTCCCACTTTATTTTCTTTTCTTCCCAGTTCGTGTTTCGGAGTGGTGGTAACAATAGTGGTTGAGCTTCGACGATATGCGTTGCTCCCTTGTCGATCAAGAATTTAAACAGAAGCGTTGGTAAGGAATAGAGGAATTGCTTGGTGATTTCGTTATAGAATATTTTCCTTATGTTATCAACTAATACTCGTTCCTCAATTGCACACTCTTCTCAAAATTCGTCAGCAATTCTTTCACAGAACTCAGACAAATTTGTATGACCTCCACTGGTTAATTTTTCAAGCAGTTGTCAATATTTTTCATCTACTAGAATTTTCATCTAGGAGATTCTTCAATGCGAACGACACAGACTCAACGAACTTTTCATGTCTTTCAGAAAAGAATTTCTCTCTTGCTTGAGCTGTAGTCAAGTTGTTTCTTATTGCATAATTTTGCAAATAATTTGATATATTTCTCTCCCACCATTCCTTTATCTCATGTTCTAATATCATTTAATCATGCTAATTATCGTCCTATGCATGTATCACTGGAAACGGAACCAATGTTTTAGTTAAGTGGATTTCATAGTTACCAGCGATACATGATATAGAATAAGCAATTATATAGATAGAACAGAGATAAGTAATGGAGGTAGAGCAAACAAGTCTTTCTATTACTCGAAAAAAGTACAGATATGCATTACAATGCCTTAGTGCTTATGTATCTGGATCTCCAGCCTATATATATGGTTTACAAAACAGTTACATAACGACCTTTCAGTTCACTAACTGAATTGACATGTAGTGACCGACACAACGATTCGACCTGTTCTACGAAGTGGTCGAATGGAGGACCTAGTGGGGAATCCAACCTAGGCTCCTCCAACAATTAGTCCATATATAGGGGTTCTTAATTTTCCTGGCGTGTTTATTAGGATCCTAATTTTCAAGATTTCCATAGCCATCTCCAATATTTGCAATAAGGTTAGGGGGTTGGCCTCCACCTCCCTAGTTTGAGTTGTTTCCTCTATTCTTACTCTTTTTATTCTTCTTATATTAATTAGGTGATACATTTAATTATTTAGTGGGTGTAGGCATAGAGGTCATTCTCCATTGGCCATAAAAATACCCTTAAAGAAAAGGGGGAGGATGATGATGTTATCATACTATAGATACTGACGAAGGGATAGGAAATGGATAAAAATGGTTAATGGATGGTGGGGCTACATATGCACTAGAAATTATACCACACATAGAAACACTACACATGGGGCCATGGACATGGGGGGCATGAATGGCAGTCAAGTAAAAAAGTACTTTTTCATGCATTGGAGGATGGCCGCAAAGGATCATAAGGATAATAGGGCGTAGAAGGTTTCCTGCATGAAATATCTCAACACTATTAGGATTATAACATGAATAATTGCATATAGAGATGGGAAATTGGTTGTATGGATTTAGGGTGGATTCCACTGCACCAAACACATTGTTTGCATAATTGGATTCCCCCAGTGCATCTCTGTGTGAGGAGTCACTAGAGGGTGCATCAGGGATAAAGGGATATAGCTAATTGAATTGAGCATAAATGAGCTCATTTTTTTAAGCGTTCAAGATGGATTCCTCTTCTTATTACAATTGGTTGGAAGGGACATATTTATCTACGAAAAGGAGTTAATAATTCAAGAACTGAGTAAGGAAGACACAATCATCTAAATGAATATTGAAAATACTCCTCCACTTTTTCCATCCATGGATATGGTCCATGATATGGGTAGTCATTTTCTGACTATTAGAGACTAATTACCTTCTTTATAGAATCAATCTCTCGCCTATGAACTTAGATCTTGGTCTCATAACTCCACTAGTCCAAATTTCAATCAATTTGACCATTTGATCCACCACAATTATTCCTCCCCGGTTTCAAGGGAGTAATCTACTATTTATAAATCATGGAAGTGGTCCTCGTCATCTATTTCTAGAAATTGAGGGTGCATTCCTTCATTTAGGGATTCTTTAATTGAATTTTGGGTCCTGCACTTCCTATTAGAGTTGTGGAGATAATCTAGGGGTCTTACTCCACTTATCAAGGACTCCAAGTGCCTCTTTCCACTATTTTGAGCAAGTAGCACCCTCCTTGATACCTTTTAGAAATATTTCTCACATGCATGAGTTAATCATTCAGTTGTCCCTTGATTTTAGGTGTCTAAGTCTACATAGGTTAGTTATGAGGATGTTAAATCACCTCTTAGAGATGGCATGGATATCATAGGGAATTTTAGCTCTAGTTAATCCTAACTAGGTTGTCATGCAATCGAAATCGAATTGTCTCTCTTACCAATTTGAATTGCATATATGTAACAATTAATATACTCTTGTACATAAAATGGAATACAATGGAATAAAGTGTTTTTGAAGGATATTTTGCATTTCTTCTTGATTTTTGATGAATTCCATGATTTTGTCACTTAATTAATCACTTGCAAATTGTATTACTTCTTGTTTTAGTTTCTAGATCTTGTGCTCCAAAATATTATATGGTATCAGATTGCAGGGATTTAAACAAGTGAGTATACAAGACTTGTAGGTTAAATAATACATTGAAATTTGAGGACATATTAGGGATTGCATTAGTTGAAATGGATCTGTATCCCCATCAAATCCTTACCCCTTTCAATTACTTTGATTGGAAATCAAGAATTGAAATTCTATTGTGAATGAAGGTAATTCACAAGATCACTATGGGAATAGAAGTAGAGCATAATTCAGCTATAGAGAATTCAAATTATATTAATAGAATGTATGAATCCTTCATAATACTATGTTACTCATTATCTCTCAATCTCCTATATCACATTGAGGAAAAAAATCTCCAAATGGCATATGCATGAAGTTATCTAGTCTTTTTTGAAAGAAATATGATATGAGAGGCCACCAATTGGAGATTGATATCCTCAATTTGAATTTAGTAAATTTGAATCATTCCAAGAATTCTTCACAAATTTTAGGTATATATTAATTCAACTCAATATGTGCAAAATATAAAAAGGAAATCATCAATTAGTGCCTTCAATTCTATCAAAATTGAGACCAAACTATTATGTTTTTGTCTCCGCTTTCCATTCAACAAGATTGGCACTTTATGCCTCATGGAAGATGCCTACATTGTATAATTGTGTAACCTAACTTGTCTAAGAGAAATATAATCTCAATCAAATAGGCTTCCCTAATTCCTGAAATGCGCATACCCTTGTTGCAAATCAGGGAAACAAGAAGAAGAGCAAGCAAAAACAACAATTCAAAGGCAAGAAGGAACAAAATTCAATAGTTGTATAGGAAGATTCAAACTCTGAATCTGGAAAGACCAATGCGGAGTAGAAATTATGTGCATACTATAGGAAGGTCCCACATAGAGAACAAGATTGCAGATACAAGAGGCTCATTAAAGAAGAAAAAGAGAAGAAGTGCAACAATGTAGCTAACACGTGATAGGATGATAGATGCCATGCATTTGTAGAAATTTCTACTTCACTCTATCCTCATTGATCCTGGAATATGAAGCTTCCAAACACATGGAATCATATGAGGACATGTTTTCTTCAAAAGAGCCATGCACAAACCCTACCATTTAGGATATGCATTGGTTCAAATCATCCTTTCAAATAAGAAATAATATTTTATAGATCCAGATGAACAGGTGATCGATAGATTTTTACTTTGTATTGGAGAACTTGTTAAGATCAAGATCTTAGAGATAATACATTGGTTCAAATACATCACTCAACTGAGGGATAACTTGTCACAAATCAAGTTCTTATTGATGAAGATCGCAAATATCTCTCTTCAATTACCTCAGTTTCTACATATTTTGCTCCAACATTTCATAGAGTTCCTCGTAAAGGATTCAAAGGAGTTCCTTCATTTGAAGCTTGGAGTGGTCAACAAATAGTATTAAAGCACTAAAAAGTGTTTGGATCTCCTAAATGGGATCACATTCCTTCCAAGAGAATAATGGGCTCAAAAATATTGTAGATATATTCACAAATTTCTTCACCAAGAATAAGTTCACACAGTTGCGAGCTTCAATTGGATTGAAGGCATCTTTAAAGAAGGATACTTAGTCTACTCAACCAACATTTCTCTTATGTGGGTGGGGGGTTCAGGGGTCCCATTTGGTTTTCCATATTTCCTCATTTATTAAGAGAATATTTTTGTATGTTGGTACCTAACATGGCTACAAATTGTTGGGACCCATTTCCTTTTTGCATTATTTTCACCAAGTTTGGATTATGGGGAGGTGTTAGCGCATAATTACTCTCTATAGAATCAATCTCTCACCTAGGAACTTAGATATTGGTCTCATGGCTCCATTAGTCCAAATTCCAGTCAATTTGACGATATGATGCACCACGGAGATTCATCCTTATATTTAAGGGAGTAATATGATATTTATAGACCATGGAAGTGATCCTCAAACATCTATTTCTTGTTGAGGGTGCATTCCTTCATTTAAGGTTTCCTTCCTTGAACTTAGGGTCCTACACTACCTGTTAGATTTTTGGAGTGAATCTAAGGGTACTTCTTCACTGATCAAGGACTCCTAGTGCCTCTCTTTACTATTTTAAGCATGTAGCGCCCTCCTTGATTTAATTTAGCAAGATTTATCACATGCATGACTTAATCATTCAATTTCCCCTTGATTTTAGGTTTTTGAGTCCACTTAGGTTAGTTATGAGGTTGTAACTCACCTTTGAGAGATTGCATGGATAACACAATGCCTTTGAGATGTAGTTAAGCCTAACTAGGTTTTCCTAAACTCCAATTCGAATTGCCTCTCTTACCAATTCAAAATACCTATATGTAACAATTGATTCACTCTTGTATAAATAATGGAATACAACTGGATATTGTGTTTGTGAGAGATATTTTTCATCGCTTCTTGATTGTTGATGAATGGCATGATTTTGTCATTTAATTAATCACTTACAAATTTCATTACAACTTGTTTTACTTTCTAGATCTTAAGCTCCAAAATATTATATTGAAAACATGACAAAAAAAACTTGATTCCCTCATCATAATGAATAGGTAACTGGAATAAGGTGAGAAATGTGGAAGCTAGGGAAAAAAAATTGGGGCATATCATAGAGGGTTGCTCGATACACCGATTTTGTTTCTACCGTTAGTAAGGGTCCTTTAGTATAAGCAAGAGTCATCCATGATTCTATTAGAGGAGCACAATAGATGGAAGGACATGATGTGGTTGTAAGGATAATGACTCCCCTTATTTACCCTCATTATTTGGGATGACTGAAGGTAGTTTATGGGAATTTGAGGCCGTGTAGGGTCATGTCTAATGGTTTAATTGGTTATTATGTCCAAATTAGGTAGGTTTAGACTAGCCATGTGAGGAAGAATCGACATGGGAGGTGTTGATAGGGAAAGTGTTCCTATAGTCGGGGTGATACTACCAATGTACTAGGGTAAAATATAGACATACAAGGTTCTGCAAGTACAATTATTAAGCAAGGATATTAGGGTTTAGAAGAATGTGTACCTTATTCAGAAGTTTTATCCAAGATTCTCCTCTTACTCTCCAATGCAACAACCTGCAAAAACATTCAACGAAACCTTCCTCAAACTAGTTTGTCTACAAATAAAAGATTGATATTTATAAGAGAATAAAAGCTCCAATTGTAATCAGATCTAAAACATACATGAACAAATCATATTTGGAAAAGGAAGAATGTTTGATATTTATTAATGAATGAAGAAAGTACATCAAATTACCTTACTTCAATCATGGCACTTCATGAAACCAAGATTCAAGGTCTCCTGCTCTTCTTCTCCAAGGATCCCAACCTCTAATAAGATGTGCTAGGGTTTACAAGCAACTAGGGAACAAGTGAGGGGGATGTGAATCCAAATTCCTCCAGAATAACACTATAATGGGCTTGATCTCCTTTCACGGTCCCTCTACCTCTCTTATATATCAAATGAATAAGATATGGTCGAGGAGGAAGTAGTTACAACCAAAGAGGAGGTTCCAAAACCACCCAAACCAACCATTTTTCGCGATTTTATATATACTTTTAGTATTTATGAGGTACCCACTAATTTGCAATGGAAAACTAGCGGATGACCCGTGACTTTTCCATGTGAAACCTGTGGGTTTTCGGAAAACCCATGGGTGAAGAACCTTCCACCTATGTTTTTGTGGAAAAATGGTCAAAAATATCCTTTTCTAGGGGTTTTCTGGAGAATTTGTGGTCTCCAAAATTGTTCCTAAGGTTCCTATCTATCAAATGGGACATGAATTAGGTAATTCCATCCATCTAAAGTCCCAAATATGTCTCTTCCATCCACAAATGTCCTTTTGTGTGACTCACAGTAATCTCATGAAGTGTCGTCATGCGACTAAAATATGTAAGTGTCGTCACGGACGGAGAAGTGCCAATTTTGGCTATAACAGATGCCCCCTAATGTATGAGTTCAAAGGGGAAGATGGTGGCCTAAATACATTATAAATAATAAAGGGTTGGGTCATGGAGTCGGAGAAATCAAAGAAACCAAGAATCGTAGGCTCAAATGAAGTACCTGAAAGAAAGGAAAATGTTAGCCAATCTCATCCCTAGGATAAATGTCCATGTTCAAATAGTGTAACATGACCTCTAAGAGGATACAATGATGATGCAATACATAAGTATAATTGATGTATATATCATGGCCATTAGAATACAAGCATGGATCCATGATGACAATATAAATATGAACATAGCCACAGAAATACAAAGGTTTATCTATGTCAAAACTGGATTTCCTAGCCATAGAGAAAAAATTGAATCTATGTCTCATCAAGAGCCAAAAAGAGTGTGGCTCAATATTGCGCAGCTTGGGAAATAACAAAATATGATGATTCTATTGTAGGCCCAAGGTCTTCATACAAACCATCTCAAGGTACGAATCCTAACCATGCGAATAAATGAGTTGATGTCGAACATGGAGGACACTGTTTGATTACCAGCCACTGATGTAGACCATTAACAAGCGAGAGGGAGCCCACCAATGATGAAAATGGATACCAAGGTACCTAGTACATTTTAACAAGTGTGAATAAGGAGTCTTGAATTCAAACACCTGAAGAATCCATTGAGTAAGGTATTTGAATGTATTCCCATAACTCAACAGCGAGACAATATGCCACTGACGACTGCAAATCTCAAGGTACTATCTAAAACTCTAAACTTTATTCCCATAGCAAGATGAGTTGAGGTCGATGGGAAGAATTCCATTGAAAGGGACGCCTTAAAGCATCCTCCATAATCCAACACGAGGGACAATTAGGGGTTGATATGATCTAGGGTAGGACTGAGTACACGATGAAACATACTAATACCAAGGAATGGCCGACATATGAGGTCAAGAAAACTACAGAATGGCCGACACAGGTTATATCCTTGAACAGTGAGAACGACACAAGAGTGACTTAGGAAGCTTTGAACACAGGGGGACCATGATATAAATATGCAATGTAGGAAACATAACATATTCTCCATATGATTGGAAGAGTAACCAATTGGAGGAGTAAAAAATATGAGATTGGGTTTATCCTAAGGCCAAAAATAGAACCCAACTTGTTTGAGAGACTCAAAACAGGTGCTATGTTCAAGGACATAATTTATTTGCTTCCATTATATTGAAATATATTTAACACTCTTCCCTTCCCTTTTCTCTTTTCATATACCTTTTTCATTTTTTAACGAGCTTGACAAAAAACTAAAGCATGCTCGATAAGGATCCAACCATGTGTAATTTTATGAGTCCATGGAAGGGAAACTCAAAACTTTCTTATTTGTTTTACAAGTTTGAAGAAAAGATAGACTAATACTCAATAAGATACTGATCCATGGATTTTAATATCAAGCCCGAGTTTTTCATGCTCGTCGATGTTTTCATATTTAAAGAGTCTGAAAAACTTAAACAAGAACTCTATACACCCTCTCGTGGACTTCACATGAGCCCAAGTTGGTAGATGCTCACTGGTGTTTTCATATTTCAAGAGTTTGAAAATCCTAAAGAAGACTCCAAAAGGTCATTCTCATAAAGTTAGTCTCTTCACCCGAAAAAGGGTAAAACAATGCGAGAGAGAACTCTTCTAGCCAAGTATGACTAGAGTGTTCCTTTCTCGTAGATAATCCTCAAAGCTCTGAAAAAGGGTTAAACTTATACCTAGTTGGATGTCCCTTCAATTCCTTTATTGAGTCTGAAGTGAACAAGTATACTCGACAATCTAATCAATGTATGGAGTTTTACTAGTAAAATTGTCGTTCAAATCCCCTAGGGGTAGATGATGAAAATGACCTTCCAAATGCACTGAATCCAACTAAAAATTATGAATGGAAGTAGGGGACATATAAAGGAAATAAAAAAGAACTGATATGCATCACCATTCAACTTTTAATGTCTTCTATTACTCCCTTAAATCATATGCAAGAAGACTAGTTTCGACCTTGGGGGAAATAGCATTAAATCTCCTTCAAATAAAATAAAACTGAGCAAGATGGATCCAAATGCTTAAGTCCTGAACATGAAACTTGTAATACTCATCAATGTAATTCCATACATCATAAATATATCATAGAAACATTCTTCCATTCGAAATCATCATCAATACATTGGCATACATCAATCTAGTGGGGGAATGGTCATTGTTTGCTCATTAATAATCCATTTTACATATAACCACTTGGTATTTCGACCTGAAAATTTATGAAGATGAATAACAGAGTATATTAATCATATTAAAACAGAAATTGATCATGAGAAGATCTCCCAAAGATTACAAGAGCTCACTAAAAACGCACTCCCTCAAGGATCAAGAATATGCCATGAAAACTAGAAATGGTTGAAGGAGTGAGATGCACTAGAAGAAACCATAAGCTTCCATATA
This sequence comes from Larix kaempferi, assembly GCA_027924585.1. Lineage (NCBI taxonomy): Eukaryota > Viridiplantae > Streptophyta > Pinopsida > Pinales > Pinaceae > Larix > Larix kaempferi. Next base: position 8,494,446 of record BSBM01000764.1, on the reverse strand, counting down.
GATTACACCTGCAAATAAAGACTCCATTAAATATCCAAATGAAATGTATGAATGGCCTTTTTAATTACCAACTTGGATGGGAATCTTTCACCCTCGAAATTGGCTAAGGCAAGAAACTAGCCATCCACTAGCTCTCCCTCTTCACAAATGCAATTGCAAATTTCTCAAATGATTAAAAGCTTCCTTCATTCTTTGTTCTTGACATTTAAAAATCTCCAAGATCTCTATGGGTCGAATTCCTTCCAACATATGCATTCCAACTCAAGTTGGGAAGAGATTCCAAAGAATGCCACTTGTACAACAATTCCTAGTCTCTCACTTTCACCAAATCACATGTGGAAGCATCTTAGCTGCCCTAACTCCCTTGAACACCCTCTTGGAGGCTATGTTTATCCCTAACATGTCATATATGTAATATGTCATCCTTCAGGTCTGATTTGTGTCATAGGTGTCATAGCATCTTCATCATTTTTGTCATAGAGCTAGGGAATCTAGCCAAAGTGTCCCACTAGCTCCAAATTGCCTCTTCCTCTTCCATGGGAGTTACACCTCCTCTACATTTTGACCTTGGATTATTCATGCCATGAATAATACCTTTTGAACTCCCCCAAGTATGTTACCATTCACCTTGAATTCGAATTGGTAAGAGAATGATGCCAAGTGTAGGGGGAAATCTAGCCATATGTGGGTCCCGCTACCTCCATGTGTCTTCATGATCAAATGCCACTTTTATTTTCACTTGTATATATCTATTTATCTCATTTATTAAATATTTATGCCATTCTAATGTAAAAACATCATTTATTGTCCTCCTTATGTCAAATCCCAAAGCTTCCACCCTCAACCAAGGAAACTAGTAATTTTCCTCCTAGGCAATATTTTGAACCTTAGCATCAATTTGACAAACTCCCATGAATATGACCAATGGGCTTAGGCTATTGTGACCCAATGCAAAATTTGGGACATGACAAATCGTCCCTTCCCAATATTGCTTGTCCTCAAGCAATTCCAAACATGGGTGTTGAAGAACCTACTTTCTGTATAATTCTTTGAAGTTGCCACTGAATTGCCCAACCTTGAGTCTTGAGATTCCATGAAGATTTTAGAGAGGAACCACCATGCTTGCTGCTACACTACTCTGATTAAAATCACTTTATTAAGCGGTAAATCCATCTCCCATATTGCTCTTTTCCAAAAAAAAATTGAAACCAATGAAACAAAAATTATTTCAGGGTCCCATTGCTTGTATTGCACCCCAACAATTAAGAGGGCTCTCCAACCCATACCATCAGATAAGAGGATTCCTAAATCCCATTTTCTTGTATGCATTCTTCCAAACATCATGAATACAAAATATATATCATCAAAGTACATAACACCATAATGAAAATGTACATCAAAAAGATGCTTCATCAAAGAGTCATGAAAGTGCTTATACCTCCAAGCAAGTAGACCACCATTTTCCAAGTGCATACAATCAGCAAATAACCAATCAAATCTGCTCCAATGACATAAGTGAGGATCCCATGTCCTATAATGCTACTCCAAAAGGATATGATATGCATCAAAATATTCAACCATGTATTCTTTCATCCAAGAAGTGAATGAAGAATCTCCATTAAAATTTGAACCAAATAATGAGCAGAAAAAACAAGGATACTTCAAAGGACTCAAAGAAGTATCACCCATACATCCATGAATGTGAGAATCATAAAGATATAACAAGGTATGTGGCTTCCAACAAAAATATTCTCCAATCATAAATCTATTCACCCAAGTGTTGGATGAAGTTCCTCCAACATCAAATGAACCAAGTGTTGAGCAAGAAAAACCATGAGTCTTCAAGTGACTCAAATGCATATCATAGGTGAATCCATGTAGATGTACATCATCATAAAGTAACAAATGATGTTGCTGCAAATGTGAGTAAGAATGTTCTCCAACCATGTCATCATAAAAATTAAATCTTGAAGTTCCATACTCCGCATGTGGCACCATCAAAAAGAACCCTTTCACCCATACTTAATTGAGACTAATGCTACAAAACATGTAATTGTAGGATGCAGGATAATGAACTAACTCACCCAAATGATCAAAAATTTCAGAAGTTTCATCATGGGAAGGATCCATATGGGTAGTATCATGCATCTCCTTCAAAAGTGTGAAACCTTTGCCATAGATTGGTTCCAATGTAGAGGAATCATGCTCTTCTTTAAAAATTGCATAACCTTCATCAAGAGACAATTCAAGTTCCTCTTCCACCACATAAAGTGTTTGGATCTCTTCAAGTTCATCTTCAAACACTTCAAGCACATTCAAATTTCCACATTTCTCATGATCCACCATGTCATGAGAATCCTCCAAACAATCTACCATTTGAAAATCTGAAACATAAGAGGAAAAACAAGTATCTTGCAACATTTCAAGAATTTGCTCATTTTGAATTGTGAGCTTATGAATATCCTCATTATCCTTCAAGTATGCATCATGTAACAATTCATTAAGCTCAAACAAATGGTTTCTATCAAAAATCAAAGACATGATATTACATTTGATGTGGCACATTACTCTTTGAATCTTCTCCATGTCTTCAAGGAAGGATGTTTCGTCCAATGAAGTATCTCTCCAACAAGAATTTGATAACAATGCTTGAGTGTCATGGAGAATGTTGAGGGACTCTTGGATCTTCTTTTCATTCATCTCTAAGGACCCTTCAATAAAATGAGGATCTTGAAAATGAACCTCCTCATCTTCTTCCTTCTTGCTTGGACCAACTTCATGAAGCTGAAGTGGTGATGCGGAAGTTGATCTTGTTTATTCTTCAACTGCTACAAGGTCTTAATTTTCGTGCTTAGGGGAATTTTGACTTGCAGCAATACTGTCAAAAGTGATCTCTATGTCACCAACATAGAAGTGTGAGCACCCATCAGTAGGTACTCTTCATAGTTCAAGCATCCATCAGTAGATGCTCCTTGATTCATGTCCAAAGTAGAATCTTCTCCATGCTCTTGTGATGTCTCTCCCTTTTGCTTCTTCAAGCAAGCTGATGCATTTTTCCCCTTGTTTTAGTTAGTATCAATATATTTGCAATCTCTTTTTGAAGAATTCCCAAAAAGTCTCGTCCAAATGGAAATACCTACATTCCCTGAAGCTTCAGATTTTTCATTGCTCTTTTCATTCACACACATATGATTTTCTCTCCAAGGTCCTTTACAAGAATGGCATAAACATTTCTTAATTAACTCCACATATTCATTTTTGGGTCTATTTTCAAACAAACAAGCAGCATAATCTTCAAAAGACATGGTATTTTGTTTATCTTCCCTCGAAGCAAGATATTCTTGATATTTTGTATATTGTTGAGGAAAGGTTTTATATGTTTCTCTCCATCTTTGTAACTCATCCATAGCATTATACTTTGGTGGTGTGACATACTCATATTTATCATACATAGGGTCATAATCATAATCTTCATTTGTCCCGAAATTGTAAGAATTGTTGCATGATGGCACCTCTTCCTCGTACCATTCACATTCTGCTTCATATTGCTCATAAGCATCTGCATATTCTTCATAAGAATTGTACTCATAGGATTCCTCATAATAGTAAGACATGGTTGCAACTTATTCTTCAATGTATTATATTAACTCATAGGTGCAAGGACCATGCTCTGATACCACTGTAATGTCCCTTTTTAATTATTTTATTAAAATGGAAAATTTTTCACTTTTTTTTCCTAGTTCGACCTTTGACTAGTTTTGATGTCCAGGTCTCCAAATTGCTCCAAATGCTCCCAGATATTCTGAGAATATATATGAATGATATTAGTAATTGAATATGATGTTCAGGGATGATATATGACCTTTGGATTACTTCTGCAAATCATCTTTTAATGCTGTCCAAAGTAGGGAGTTTGACTAGCAATTCCTCTTTGACTAATATTGGTCTCTTGGTCTTCAAATGACTCCAAATGATTGTATAATGGGTCTGAAGGTATTTGAGAGGTATTAATACATATAAAAGAGGCAAATGGATACTTAAAAACCCTTAAAACACTTTTCACATTCATTTACAATCTGGACAAAGTAGAAAATATTACTAGTAATTTCAAGCTTCAAACCCCCAATGGTAGATGGATCTAAAGAGCTCCAAATGCTCTCAAATTGTACCAGTAGGTGTATGAATGTGTCTTGAATTTTCCTTCAATATTTTCAATAGAATCTTCTTCATGCTCTTGTGATGTCTCTCCCTTTTGCTCCTAAAATAAATCTGATGTGTTTTGCCCCTTGTTTTCCTTAGTATAAATATATTTGGAATCCCTTTTTGAAGAATTCCCAAAAAGTCTCATCCAAATGGAAATACCTGCATTCCTTGAAGCTTCAGATTTTTCATTGCTCTGTTCATTCACACACATATGATTTTCTCTCCAAGGTCCTTTACAAGAATGGCATAAACCTTTCTTAACTAACTCCACATATTCATTTTTGGGTCTATTTTCAAACAAACAAGCAGCATAATCTTCAAAAGACATTGCATTTTGTTTATCTTCCCTCGAAGCAAGATATTCTTGATATTTTTTATATTGTTGAAGCAAGGTTTTATATGTTGCTCTCCACCTTTGTAACTCATCCATAGCATTATACTTTGGTGGTGTGACATAATCATATTTATCATACATAGGGTCATAATCATAATATTCATTCCTCCTGAAATTGTAAGAAGTGTTGCATAATGGCACCTCTTCCTCGTATCATTCACATTCTGCTTCATATTGCTCATAAGCATCTGCATATTCCTCATAAGAATTGTACTCATAATAGTAAGACATGGTTGAAAATTATTCTTCAATGTATGATATTAACTCACAGGTGAAAGGACCATGCTCTGATACCACTGTAATGTCCCTTTTTAATAATCTTACTAAACTGACAAATTTTCACTTTTTTTTCCCGGTTCGACCTTTGACTAGTTTTGATGTCTATGTCTCCAATTTGCTCCAAATTCTCTCAAATATTCTGAGAATATATATGAATTATATTAGGACTTGAATATGATGTTCAGGGATGATATATGACCTTTAGATTACTTCTACGAATCCTCTTTTAATTATGTCCAAAGTAGGGATTTTGATTAGCAATTCCTCTTTGACTAGTATTGGTATCTTGGTCTCCAAATGACCCCAAATGATTGTATAATGGGTCTGAACGTATTTGAGAATTATTAATACATATAAAAGAGGATCATGGATACTTAAAAACCCTTAAAACACTTCTTCACATTCATTTACAATCTGGACAAAGTAGGGAAGATTACTAGTAATCTCGAGCTTCAAACCCCCAATGGTATATGGCTCTAAATAGCTCCAAATGCTCTCAAATTGTACCACTAGGTGTATGAATGATTTTAATACATAAAAATGGTTTTTATAGGTTTCTTTTAACAATCAAATGACTTCTGCGACTCACTTTAGAATTCTGATCAATGTATGGAATTTTACTAGTAAAATTATGGTTCAAATCCCCTAGGGGTAGATGATGAAAATGAATTTCTAAATGCACTGAATCCAACTCAAAATTATGAATGGAAGAAGGGGATATATAAAGGAAATCAAAATGAACTTATATGCATCACCATTCAACTTTTAATGTCTTCTATAACTCCCTTAAATCAGATGCAAGAAGACTAGTTTCGACCTTGGGAGAAATAGCATTAAATATCCTTCAAATCAAATAAAACTGAGCAAGATGGATCCAAATGATTAAGTCCTGAACATGAAACTTGTATTACTCATCCATTTAATTTCATACATCATAAATATATCAGAGAAACATTCTTCCATTCGAAATCATCATCAATACATTGGCATACATCAATCTAGTGGGGGAATGGTCACCGTTTGCTCATTAATAATCAATTTTACATATAACCACTTGGTATTTAGACCTGAAAATTTTTGAAGATGAATAACTCAGTATATTAATCATATTTCAACATAAATTGATCATGAGAATCTCTCCCAAAGAGTACAAGAGCTCACCAGAAACGCACTCCCTCAAGGATCAAGAATATGCCATGAAAACTGGAAAAGGTTGAAGGAGTGAGTTGCACTAGAAGAAACCATGAGCTTCCATGTAGCTTAAACCTACAAATAAAGACTCCATTAAATATCCAAATGAAATGTCTGAATGGACTTTCCAATTACCAACGTGGATGGGAATCTTTCACCCTCGAAATTGGCTAAGGAAAGAAACTAGTCATCCACTAACCCTCCCTCTTCATAAATGCAATTGCAAATTTCTCAAATGATCAAAATCTGCCTTCATTCTTTGTTCTTGACATTTATAAAGTTTCCAAGCTCTTTATGGGTCGAATTCCTTCCAAGATATGCATCCCAACTCAAGTTGGGAAGAGATTCCAAAGAATGCCACTTGTACAACAATTCCTAGTCTCCCACTTCCACCAAATCACATGTGGAAGCATCTTAGCTGCCCTAAATCCCTTTAATTCCCTCTTGGAGGCTATGTTTATCCATTACATGTCATATATGTCATATTTCAGCCTTCAGGTCTGATTTGTGTCATAGGTGTCATAGCATCTTCATCATTGTTGTCATAGAGCTAGGGAATCTAGCCCAAGTGACCCACTAGCTCCAAATTGCCTCTTCCTCTTCCATGGGAGTTACACCTCCTCTACATTTCGACCTTGGATGATTCATGCCATGAATAATACCTTTTTAAATCCCCCAAGTATGTTACCATTCACCTTGAATTCGAATTGGTGAGAGAATGATGCCAAGTGTAGGGGGAAATCTAGCCATATGTGAGTCCGACTTCCTCCATGTGTCTTCATGATCAAATGCCACTTTGATTTTCACTTGTATATATCTATTTATATCATTTATTAAATATTTTTTCCATTCTAATGTACAAACATCATTTATTGTCCTCCTTATGTCAAATCCCAAAGCTTCCACCCTCAACCAAGGAAACTAGTAATTTTCCTCCTAAGCAATATTTTGAACCTTAGCATCAATTTGACAAACTCTCATGAATATAACCAATGGGATTAGGCTATTGTGACCCAATGCAAAATTTGGGACATGACAAATCCTCCTTTCCCAATATTGCTTGTCCTCAAGCAATTCCAAACATGGGTGTTGACGAACCTGCTTTCTGTATAATTCTTGGAAGTTGCCACTGAATTGCCCAACCTTGAGTCTTGAGATTCCATGAAGATTTTAGAGAGGAACCTCCATGCTTGCTGCTGCACTACTCTGATTAAAATCACTAAGTGGTAAATCCATCTCCCATACTACTTGTTTCCAAAAAAAAATTGAAACCAATGAAACAAAAATTATTCCAAGGTCCCATTGCTTGTATTGCACCCCAACAATTAAGAGGGCTCTCCAACCCATACCATCAAATAAGAGGATTCCTGGATCTCATTTTCTTGTATGCATTCTTCCAAACATCATGAGTACAAAATATATATCATCAAAGTACCATAATGAAAATGTACATCAAAAATATGCTTCATCAAAGAGTCATGAAAGTGCTTATACCTCAAATCAAGTAGACCACCATTTTCCAAGTGCATACAATCAACAAATAACCAATCAAATCTGCTCCAATGACATGGGTGAGGATCCCATGTCCTATAATGCTGCTCCAAAAGGATATGATATGCATCAAAATATTCAACCATGTATTCTTTCATCCAAGAAGTGAATGAAGAATCTCCACTAAAATATGAACCAAATAATGAGCAGAAAAAACAAGGAGACTTCAAATGAATCAAAGAAGTATCACCCATACATCCATGAATGTGAGAATCATAAAGATATAACAAGATATGTGGCTTCCAACAAAAATATTCTCCAATCATAAATCTATTCACCCAAGTGTTGGATGAAATTCCTCCAACATCAAATGAACCAAGTGTTGAGCAAGAAAACCCATGAGTCTTCAAGTGACTCAAATGCATATCATAGGTGAATCCATGTAGATTTGCATCATCATAAAGTAACAAATGATGCTATTGCAAATGTGAGTAAGAATGTGCTCCAACCATGTCATCATAAAAATTAAATCTTGGAGTTCCATACTCCACACGTGGCACCATCAAAAATAACCCTTTCACCCATACTTAATTGAGACTAATGTTGCAAAACATGTAATTGAAAATGAACTAACTCACCCAAATGATCAAAAATTGCATAAGTTTCATCATGGAAAGGATCCATATGGGTAGTATCATGCAGCTCCTTCAAAAGTGTGAAACCTTTGTCATAGATTGGTTCCAATGTAGAGGAATCATGCTCTTCTTTAAAAATTGCATAACCTTCATCAAGAGACAATTCAAGTTCCTCTTCCACCACATCAAGTGTTTGGATCTCTTCAAGTTCATCTTCAAACACTTCAAGCACATTCAAATTTCCACATTTCTCATGATCCACCATGTCATGAGAATCCTCCAAACAATTTACAATTTGACAATCTGAAACATAGGAGGAAAAACAAGTATCTTGCAACTTTTCAAGAAGTTGCTCATTTTGAATTGTGAGCTTATGAATATCCTCATTATTCTTCAAGTATGCATCATGTAACAATTCATTAAGCTCAAACAAATGGTTTCTATCAAAAATCAAAGACATGATATTACATTTGATGTGGCACATTGCTCTTTGAATCTTCTCCATGTCTTCAAGGAAGGATGTTTCCTCCAATGAAGTAGCTCTCCAACAAGAATTTGACACCAATGCTTGAGTGTCATGGATAATGTTGAGGGACTCTTGGATCTTCTTTTCATTCATCTTTAAGGACCCTTCAATAAAATGAGGATCTTGAAAATGAATCTCCTCATCTTCTTCCTTCTTGCTTGGACCAACTTCATGAAACTGAAGTGGTGATGCGGAAGTTGATCTTGTTTCTTCTTCAACTGCTACAAGGTCTTAATTTTCATTCTTAGGGGAATTTTGACTTGCAGCAATACTGTCAAAAGTGATCTCTATGTCACCAACATAGAGGTGTGAGCACCCATCAGTAGGTACTCTTCATAGTTCAAGCATCCATCAGTAGATGCTCCTTGATTCATGTCCAAAGTAGAATGTGTCTCGAATTGATCTTCAATATTTTCAATAGAATCTACTTCATGCTCTTGTGGTGTCTCTCCCTTTTTCTCCTTCAAGCAAGCTGATGCATTTTTCCCCTTGTTTTAATTAGTATCAATATATTTGGAATCTCTTCTTGAAGAATTCCCAAAATGTCTCATCCAGATGGAAATACCTACATTCCCTGAAGATTCATATTTTTCATTGCGCTTTTCATTCACACACATATGATTTTCTCTCCAAGGTCCTTTACAAGAATGGAATAAACCTTTCTTAACTAACTCCACATATTCATTTTTTGGTCTATTTTCAAACAAACAAGCAACATAATCTTCAAAAGACATGGTAGTTTTTTTATCTTCCCTCGAAGCAAGATATTCTTGATTTTTTTATATTGTTGAGGAAAGGTTTTATATGTTGCTCTCCATCTTTGTAACTCATCCATAGCATTATACTTTGGTGGTGTGACATACTCATATTTATCATACATAGGGTCATAATCATAATCTTCATTCATCCCGAAATTGTAAGAATTGTTGCATGATGGCACCTCTTCCTCGTACCATTCACATTCTACTTCATATTGCTCATAAGCATCTACATATTCCTCATAAGAATTGTACTCATAGGATTCCTCATAATAGTAAAATATGGTTGCAAATTATTCTTAAATGTATGATATTAACTCACAGGTGCAAGGACCATGCTTTGATACCACTGTAATGTCTCTTTTTAATAATTTTATTAAAATGGCAAATTTTTCACTTTTTTTTCCTAGTTCAACCTTTGACTAGTTTTGATGTCCAGGTCTCCAATTTGCTCCAAATGCTCCCAAATATTCTTAGAATATATATGACTGATATTAGTACTTGAATATGATGTTCAGGGATGATATATGACCTTTAGATTACTTCTGCAAAACATCTTTTAATTATGTCCAAAGTAGGGAGTTTGACTAGCAATTCCTCTTTGACTAGTATTGGTCTCTTGGTCTCCAAATGACTCCAAATGATTGGATAATGGGTCTGAATGTATTTGAGAGGTATTAATACATATAATAGAGGAACATGGATGCTTAAAAACCCTTAAAACACTTTTCACATTCATTTACAATCTAGACAAAGTAGGGAAGATTACTAGTAATTTCGAGCTTCAAACCCCTAATAGTAGATGGATCTAAATAGCTCCAAATGCTCTCAAATTGTACCAGTAGGTGTATGAATTATTTTAATACATAAAAATGGTGTTTATAGGTTTCTTTTAACTATCAAATGAATTCTTCAACTCACTTTGGAAATCTGATCAATATATGGAGTTTTACTAGTAAAATTGTGGTTCAAATCCCCTAGGGGTAGATGATGAAATGACTTTCCAAATGCACTCAATACAACTCAAAATTATGAATGGAATAAGGGTACATATAAAGTAAATAGACATAAACTCATATGCATCACCATTATACTTTTAATGTTTTCTATAACTCCGTTAAATCATATGCAAGAAGACTAGTTTCGACCTTGGGGGAAATAGCATTAAATATCCTTCAAATAAAATCAAACTGAGAAAGATGGCTCCAAATGCTTAAGTGTTGAACATGAAACTTGTAATACTCATCAATTTCATTCCATACATCATAAATATATCATAGAAACATTCTTCCATTCGAAATCATCATCAATACATTGGAATACATCAATCTAGTGGGGGAATGGTCATTGTTTTCTCATTAATAATCAATTTTACATATAACCACTTGGTATTTCGACATGAAACTTTATAAAGATGAATAACAGAGTATATTAATCATATTACAACATAAATTGATCATGATAATCTCTCCCAAAGAGTACAAGAGCTCACCAAAATCCCCTCCCTCAAGGATCAAGAATATGCCATGAAAACTGGAAATGGTTGAAGGAGTGAGTTGCAGTAGAAGAAACCATGACCTTCCCTGTAGATTACACCTGAAAATAAATACTCCATTAAATCTCCAAATGAAAGGTTTGAATGGCCTTTCCAATTACCAACTTGGATGGGAATCTTTCACCCTCGAAATTGGCTAAGGCAAGAAACTAGTCATCCACTAGCTCTCTCTCTTCACAAATGCAGTTGCAAATTTCTCAAATGATCAAAAGCTGCCTTCATTCTTTTTTCTTGACATTTATAAAGTTTCCAAGCTCTCTATGGGTCGAATTCCTTCCAAGATATGCATTCCAACTCAAGTTGGGAAGAGATTCCAAAGAATGCCACTTGTACAACAATTCCTAGTCTCCCACTTTCACCAAATCACATGTGGAAGCATCTTAGCTGCCCTAACTCCCTTGAACGCCCTCTTGGAGGCTATTTTTAGCCCTGACATGTCATATATGTCATATGTCATCCTTCAGGTCTGATTTTTGTCATAGGTGTCATAGCATCTTCATCATTGTTGTCATAGAGCTAGGGAATCTATCCCAAGCTACCTATTTGAAAAAGAATAACATTAAATACCAAGCAACAACAACAAGAAAACTACCCTAATCAGCTATGGATGAGGATGGAAAAATGGCTTGAACACAACCAAGGATAAATAAAAGGATTCATTCCTAGTATGATCACCAAATCTATTGTGTGTGATTTCTCACTCACATGTGCCTCTTGACCCAAAAATTTGTTTTCCAACATGATATTTCTCATTGTTAAAATTTCCCAAGTCAGTAGGAGGGTTGCTTCAAGCAATCTTTCAAGGTACTGTTCCAATTCAAGAGAGGGGTAGGAGCAATTTTCATTATGGATTTTTCTCCACCAAAGAGTATCAATGGGTCAGATTCAACATGTAAGGGAAGGTTCATAATGACATGTCATAGAATTAAAGAGTATCAGTGAGCATTTTTTGAGTCACTAAGTCAAGGTTAAAGATAATTACAGCAGTTAAGTACCATAGTGATTAGGAATCCCACCTGCATCAGAGATAGTGAAGATAAATTAGGTTTCATAAGTTAGAATGATTATCTTACTATCATCCATCAGAAAAGTTTCCTAGTAGCCATCAAGGACATAGTTCCTTTCAGTACCTCCCACATCTTTTGTCGGGCTCTTTTCGACCTTGTACAATTTTCCTTGGATCATTATCTTTTAAGTCCATGGAGAGGAAACCACAAAATTATTTTTAAGTTATGAAAATTTCCTATACAATAATTCCCTGTGTTAAGGATCATTGGTTCATATTTTATGAGAAGTAGACTTAGTTTCCAAAACTTCCAAAGTTGGCCCCTTTCACCAATCACTAGGTGGGTTCCCAAGTGGACATGATCTTTGAAAGAAATTAAAATGGTTTTAGTTCATTATGTGTAGCTAGGTTTTTCACCCTAGCTTGTGTTAAAGAGCACCTATTAAGGATTAAGGAATCCTTAGTAGCAGTTCAGTAAATAGTAAAACCTAAATGTAAAACAATGAAAGGAATAAGCATTGACATGTGCATGAAAACAAATCTAAGCTATAACAGTAAACAGTAAATATCCATGAGAACACAGTAAATCAGATTTACAATTTTTTATTAATGGGCAAACTAGGGTTTGCATAAATTTTACCTCAAATGTTGAGGTTGTTGGAGCCTTTGCAATAGTATGGGAGTAGTGCACCAGTGCTCCAGCGTTCCCTTCTCTTCTCCAAATGCATAAATGGTGGTTAAACTCCATTAAAATGGTGGGCTCAAGCTCAAAGTGAATTGCTAGGGCTCAATAGGAATTTCGGCAGCATACAATTAGAGTGGATGATGGATGTAAAATGGGCGGGCCTCCATCACCTTTTTATAGATATTTTAAGTGGTGGAGTATTGACCCATGGTTTTTAGGCACCAAGTGGTTTAGGTAAATGGTTTAGGGTTTTACCCTATTTTTTCCCTGCTTTTTCCTTTTTTGAAATTATTTTGACTTTTTTCCCTTTTTATTTTATTTTGGGGAATTTTGGACCCCTTTTGAGGGTTTTTTGACATTTTTGAAGGAATTTTATTTATTTGAGGAGGGATATATTGATTTTTTGCCTTTTGGGTAACTATTTTAGGGTTTTTTAAGGTTTTGGAGGCCAAAATGGTAGGAAAGTGGACAAATGGGTTATGTGACTAGGGAGATGAGCTAGTGAACAACTTTTGGGTGTTAACGGATTTCCCCCTGATGTGTGAGGGCATGAGCTCATTGTATGACCAATAGACATCGTAGGTTCTGTCGTTTTCTAGGGGTATGAGCATTGTGACAGAGAATATCAGAAACTGGTTGGAGACCGGAACACGTGCTCCATACGAACTGCAAAGACTCAAATTGAGCATACATGTCCTCAACAATGAATGAGGAATAATCTCAATAGATGGATGAGGCGGGAATACCCATTCTCGTATCAATATATAAAAATAATAATGAGGCCCAAAAGGGGACTTGAAAAATACATGGAGAACTGTTGTGTACATCATAATGGTCCAGAGGGGACAAAATATGGGACATACTCATGATCTGATCATGACTAATCTGAAGAACTGATACATGGAGACAATGGAAGTCATACTGAATGTGGTACCATAACAACTGATGCGTTGTTGGATCGGAAGGTGTCCAACAACTAGATAGACTCAATGACTGAGAGTCAGAATCTCAAAGGTACACTGAACTGCATTTGAACTAGGTACTCAAGGAAGCATATAGCTAGGGTGCTTCCGAATACTATCGCCAAGCGCAGCTCGGATATCCATGGGAACATACAACTGGGGGGTTCCAAGTAGACTCATCAATGTGCTAGAGTCAAGGGACATCTGGGGTCTTCGACCAATAGCTGAAGGGAAAAATACCCTGCATGAATCTCAACGGTGTGATCAAGGTGTTGAAGTCGAGCACATGAGAAACAACCATTTGAAGAGGCACTAAGGACTCCTCTCAAAATGTTCGACAAGCACTCACCACTAATGGTGATGAGTCCAAGGTACAGGGAACTCTAGGTCTATCCTCTGGAATAGATGGGTTGGCGTCGACAGGGGGAGACCTGCAACTACCAAGGAAAGCCTGAGGTGTACAACCAAGAGGTGATAGTACTAGATGTGATACTGACACTGTGGGGGGATACAAGGGTTGTAGAGTGGGGGGGACTCAAACTTCCTTTTTTCAGAGTATGATGGAAAGATAGACCTGGAAGCATATGAAACTGACTTCGGGGAAGGGGATCATAGTGTAAGGGACCAAGGATTATGACTACAATGGGAGAGACTCAGGGGGGAACTGATGAGTGATATCAGGAGACTCTAAGGGTGACATATCGCAGAATACTCTGAACAAAGGAGACCATACCAGGGAGGCTTCTAGAATAGGGGGACTAGATATGATCCGCCGTGGCACCAAGAGGTGTCATTTGGGCCTTCTTCATGGTTTAAGGAGCTCAAAGAGGGGATAGAAGTGTGCTCAAAATGGTATTGTCGTGTGTATTTGTACGAGCCCAGGACAGTGCATGCTCGTGTGTGCTTTCAATTTTAAGGAATCTAAAAGCGATAAGAAGACTCTAAAATGGTTGAAGGGTACCATCAAGTGTATTTATATGATCCCATGACGGTGAGTGCTCGTGGTTGCTTTCAATTTTAGAGAGTCGAAAAGAAAATAAGAAGACTCCAAAAGGTTGTTTTTCATATGTTAATCTCCAAGGCCTGAAAAAGCATAAAAGTATGCAATGGAGAACTCTTCTAGATGATGTAACTATATTACTCATTTTTCGTTATTAGTCTACTAGGTCCGGAAAAGGGGTAAACTTATACCATATAGACGCCCTTTCATATACGTTTAGCGAGCATGAAAGTAAGCAAGATTGCTCGTCGATCTTTTCATTCTTTTAGGAGTCAGAAAAGAGCTTAACAGAAACTCCCAAAGTACCTTTTCGGTAAAGGAATTGCTCGGTCTGAAAAAGGGTTAAAATTATACTGAACAAGATGATGGCCAGGCACGGAGGAAGTGTTCAATCAAGGGACAATCATGAGAACCAAAAAGGAAGGTGGGGGGGGACATTGATGGGGTCTCCTTGTGGGTGGATGAATGGTGGAAAAATAACACAATGGATGGAGTGGAGGACTCATGGATAGGCTGCAATGCAAAAAGTGGAAAAAAATCACTGCGTCCGGTGTGGCACGCAAATCGAGGTAGCAAGGGGCATGGTAAAAATGCTCGAATTTTTTTCAGTGAGAGCGATAAATGATCTCAAGCATCATCATGGGCACGGAAAGATGAATCCGATGGTGCAAACGGTGCATCATACGGAGGTTAAATGACTCTGGAATGGTCAAAGAAAGAAAAAGAAGCAAAAGGGACATAAATAAAGGTGAGCCCAGAAGCCAAGGATGTGGTGGTGGGGAGAAATGATGACCCATGGGGGAGGAATACTACGTGTTTAGAACGAAAAACAAATATACAAGTAACATGTGACCTCGAAAATGGTCGAGATCACGCATGTGAGAGAGTGAGCAGGGTTAATGACTTAACCCCATGCTATGTGTATGGGGTTTGTGGTTGTGGATCACATATGTCTTGAATTGAGAAATGGGATCATTGACATGTTGAGATAGATATGACAGGGAAGGCTTAAAATGATTGAGCATGCCCCCTATCCCAGGGTCAAGGTAAATGTGGTGCGGATGTTGTCTCAAAGAGGGATCAACATGGCGTCGACCTACTACTGGTGGGGGGGTGTACCATGAGGCTTTGGGTCGTGGTGTCATACTGAAGTGATGATATGATGATGGGGGATTCCCCTTGTGGGGTGGATGCCCCCAGTATCGTCAATGAGAATGACGATGATGACGAGTAGGCAAGGTGTTGGGCCTTCCCCCATGCTATGGAGATGTGATTTCCTCGTTGATTCGAAAAGGCTAAACAGGTGGGTCAGAGGGATAAGTTGAAGGGGTTGACAACACAAAGGGGTCTCCAGTGGAAACCGTGTAAATGGTGTTAATTTGCTCGAGGAGGAGGATTCAGGGGGATGAGTCTCCTCGATGGTAGTGATGGACGACTCTAAAGAAGATTGATTCAACTCATGGAGAACCAATCTGTACTCGGGTAAATCCAGGAAATGATGTGAGTAATAACCATAGACTCTACATATGGCACAGGAATGGTTGGTGTGCAGTGACTTGTTGCGTTGTTGAGGGGTGGGATCCATTTTGACCACCGGAATATTAGGATCATCATCCAAGGTTTTCATGTGATCTTGAAGGTTTGGAAATTGTGGATAGTTATGGGTAGCGTGGCCCAAGTCATCACATAAAGAGCACTTAGGAGGTGCGTGGAGTCGAGGTTGAGGTTTCACGGGTTTCGTTGTCTGTGGGGCTGTGTAAGTTTGTGGGCCTCTGCCCCCAGCGTTTTTGGGCAGTGGAGGGGCAGGGTTGGATTTAGATGTGGGCGCCACACCAAGAGGTGGGCAATTAGTGGTGCTAATCGGTTGGACTGGTTGGAGAACGACGTGTGGTGTCGGGGGAGGAGTAGGGGCAAGTAAGTACCACATAGGTAATCCTAGCGTTAACCCGAGGATATTTAGTGTAGCCATAACTGGGGCACTTACTACTCTTGAAGGTGGGAACAAGAACGCGATAGTGTGGATAGGTGTTGCTCCAACATGACTAGGTATCGATGGTGGTTGTCGAAGCAAAGGTGGTTGGGGGCTCGGCACTGTTTGGTTAAACAAAATGGTGCATATATCAGATATATCCACTGCTGGCGGAGGGGGTGGAATGGACCAAAAAGTAGAGTTCATGGGAGTCTCCGAGTAAATTCTAGGTCCAACTGTGGAAACCAAAGAATTAGGTGCACCAAGAACAAGTTGTTCAACCATGGGGAGAACATTTTCTGGTGCAGCAGGGGAATTTGGATCGTAATACGTAAGTTGGTCGATCTTAACAATCCGTCCCTCATCGGGGAACATCATAATGCGAAAGACTGATGAAGCAACATCCTTCATGGCATACATGTAACTGTGTCCGTTCAGGAGGTTATAATCAAGTTGTGCATTGATGAACTCAATGTCAATAAGGATAGTTTTACCAGCTAATTGGACTGGAACATTGGCCAAGAGGCCTTAGGGTTGAGCTAAGAGGCCATCAAAATCTCGTAAGGTGGTCATGGATGGATGTAGTGTAGGGGATCCGAGCTTCTGCCACATGAATGTAGACATAACGCATGTGGAGGCACCCTCATCGATGATGCATCGATGGATAACAAGATTCTGAATGAACACCGAAACTTGGAATGCTAGTGTGGAAGGCATGTGTGGTTCAAACTGGTCCAAATCGAATGCCATCATCTGTGATTCAGAAGGGTCTATCGCACCAATGGCGAATAACAATGTCTTCCGATGTGCAGGACAATTTTTTAAAACCTCGAGGGCTTACATAGCAGCAAGGGACTGGGCTAAGTCATCCATGATATTATAATTGGGGGCATCGCGGGTGTTGGGGTTGTTATTAATGCAACGTAATGGGAAACGGGGAGCTTTAGGGGCCCCATCGCATGGTACTGCAGTTATATGTAATGAATGATCAGTGGGAAGAGCGTTAGTAGCCTTGTCGGTGGGGATGGTTTCAGTGGTGGAACCATACTAATTTCGGTGTGTTTGAAGGTTTACGTCATTCGATGATGTCATGAGAAGGTGATGGGTACCCAAGTCCATGGGTTTACTAGCAGGTGCAACATAAGTGATTTGCTGTTGTGGTGGTGCAGCCCCTTGAGGGGGAACCAATGGTTAGGTGTTCACTACTCCTTGTGTGGGTAAGGGGTTCTGCAACACCAAAGGTTTTGCTTGAGGTTGCGGGGGGTTGGGTGGTGCTGGTGGGGCAGTGTGTCCATGGCGTTGGTCTTCATCAGTCCAAAGTTGGAGAGCTTGCTCCAAATGGGGACAAGTGTGCATATAATGGTCGTATACCCCGCATATAGAACATGGGCGGTTCGTTCGTAAATTGGGTTTCTTTCCTTGACGAGGTAGTCTGTTAAGGTTTTGGTTGGTTGGGGCATCATTGCTATTGTTTGGGAGATTAGGGGGTTGGCCGCCTTGATCTTGGGGTTGGTTGTTCCTGTGGTTACTTCCTCTTCCCTGGTTTTGTTAGCCTTGCTGGTTTCATTGGGAAGGCTAGTTGTGTTGCTGATTTTGTTGGGTGTAAACTTTACCTTGGGGGTTAGGAGGATTATGTGGTTGAGCAGGCGTTGATGCTTCTTGCGGTGGATAATAAGCGGGAGGGGTCTTGGCTTGTGCAGGTGTTTCCTGTGGTGGAGAGTAATCCAAAGGGGCTTGACGTTGTGCAGTTTCTTCCTGCGATGGATAGTAAGCGAGAGGGGCTTGAGATTGTGTAGGTGTCGGTGTATCTGGTTGATGGCAATAGGAAGTAGGTGCAGTTGGAGGGGTGTAAGTTGGTGGTGCATGACCGTAACACTGCGGTGGACACGAAGTTCCATGGACATGAGGGGCTTGGGCCATAGGAGCATTCGGGATCGTTTCTCCATAATGGTTTGTGGCACGCGAAAGGTCAGGGCCTCTAGTAGGGGGCATAGCAGTATAAGGTTGACTATGTGATGCAACGTGTCCGATAATTCCGTCGGCAACATGGGATGCCCTAGGGCGTCGTTCCGGGAGGAATCGCCGCGAGGAGCATTGGGTAAAATGGAATATAAGTAGCCAGACTAAGCATATATGAGGTCAAATTATTGGGATTTTAGGATGGCCTCTTCTTCGGACTAAGGTCGTTCAGATGCCACATCCTTGGTGATAACTGGTATAAGAGATTTCAAAAACCAATCTAGGAATATGCGGTCGTCTAACTTGATCTTGCATAAACTTCAACGTTTACGACACTCATGAGTGTGATCAGTGATGTGGGTAGTTGTGTTTTGTCTGCAAGACAATAGGATCTGTGCACCTGTGTCATAATGGACTGGTAACTAAAAGAACTACAGGAAGTTTGAAGCGAAGGATGTGAAGGTGGAGTGGGTCCCATGAGGTTGTTCGATGTACCACTTACTTGCAGAGCCAGTGAGGATCCTTTGTAAAAGGCGAAGACGAATGGATTCATCCACTATGGAGTTGGAGGAACACCATAAATGGAAGGACATGATGTGGTTTTGGGGGTCTTCACCTGCCTTCCCTTTGAACTTAGGGATGTCTGAAGGGAGTCTGGTAGGCATGTGAGGCCAAGTGGGGTCATGTCGAATCGGTTCGTTGGTCAATCTGGCTAGGTCGAGGAGGTTGAGGCTAGCCATGAATGGAAAAATGGCAAAATGATGTGACATGGTTGCAGGGGCGTATGTGTTAGTCATAGCGGAAATGGTGGGGCCACTGCCCCCAATGTGTGGAGCAATGGTATGATCCATGATGGATATCGTGGGACCTCATCGTGTAGGAAGGTACTGCGCCCCCAAGCGTGCTACTAGTCACCAATGGGACTATAGTTGTAACCAATCCACTAACAATAGGGATAGATGTAGTGACAGGAATACTAGGTGTAGGTCCTACAGAGGGTATGGCAGGGATAGATGTTGAAGTGGTAGATGGTCTATTGGTGGATCCACCACCAACGACCCAGCCGAAAAGGTGCTTGGAAGATACACCATCCATGGGGATAGACAAGGCTGTAAATATGCGTATTTCTGATTTGGAATCAGATGTAAAATAAGGGGTTTTGAGATCTGGTGATGAGGCTATATGCATGTGACGAGTGGTTTCAAGTGAATCGTGTTGCGGGGACTGGCCCCATAGGCACCAAGAATGTCTCGGAGACTCAATGGTGACAATGGGAGTAAAATGGATGGGTTGTGGTGAGTGAAAAGCTCAAAAATACTAATGCAAGTGTGCATGCAAAAGGAGAGCGCAAAAGAAATATGGCACTCAGGCCAACAACAAGCTCAAAACACTTGTTGTAAAAGCTGTGCTACAACAAGCGGAGCAACAAGAAAAAGTGGTCAGAATACCAACAAGTAGAGTTCCTAAAAAAGAAAAAAGGTAGACTCACTAATCCAATGGTGGTATAGGAGCATGCAAACACCTAACTAAAATATCTGGAAGCTCACGCAAATCGTATCCTCTGCAGGGTGATGAAATCCGCAGTCAGACGATACAAAATGGAGAACCAAGTAGGTGGGGGATATCCCTCTACCGAGAGGGATCCCAGGTAAAAGATCCCTTAGAGACTGGAAACTAGTCCACCCCATTCATGGCACGTCCAAAAAAGGAAATCGTCGTGTTAGTCCTTTGGTCGCTACACCCCTGGTATGGAAGTGCAACGAGAACAATGAGTAGGTGTCCTCCGGAACTAAGTGGAGAGCGATAGTCCACGTAGTCCTCCGGAACTAGTCTCACAACTTACACTCCTAAGGGAGAGGCCTTTTTCGACAAATTGGTTGTTAATTGTGCCAACAAATAGTAGGGGATTTTGGTACCCTAAAAGTCAACTGTTATGTCTCAAGTGTAAGTGACAAAGGGGTGTTATTTGGATTCTTATCCCCAATGTCCTACCTAACTACAAATGTCACGTCCCCTCCCATTCCATCAGCTAGATGGAGAGTATCGTGAGGTTAAACTGGGCATCTAGCCCTCATAAACTTCAAACAATTGTTCAAGTTTTAAAATAGAGATATGAAGATGCATAATTATCAGAAATCACAGCGGAATTTATTTATGAATTACTCAATTTTCACACATTCATAATATTCATCAAATGGATAATCTTCATTCATTTCACATTCAAGGTATTCATCCATTAAACAATTGAAAGATAACACAAGGGGATACTTATCTTAATGAAGTAGTCCCAAACAACCAGCTACACTTCTGCAACGTTCCACCCAACCGTAGGCCAGTGTGCTCCTCAGTCTCTCAGCACCACTGCCACCCCCCGAGCTGGGCATGATCTCCACAAGGAAAAGGGGAAAACAGGCTCTCACATAGCCAAAGGTATATCAAAATCAGCCAAGCCAATCAGCAATTGGGTTTCTCAGGCTGTTAAGAGATAGGTGCATGCATCATCAAAAGCATAAGTGTTGGGCATGAGAAAAATGCCTATGCAGTGAAGTTTCCAACAATGGGTTTCTACCAGTTCCAGAAAAACGTGGGTAGACTCCCAACGAATTTGTAACTAGGAAAATCGACTAGGAGAGCAACCCATTTCAGAAAAACGCCCCAAGGGCAAAAACGACCTCTCCCTCAGTCCAAAATCGCATCCCTCCTTCCCCAGCTGCTCCAAAATACCAAAACGAGTTTCTGGGCATGGAAAAACGCAGGGTTATGGCCAAAAACGTGAGGATAAACTTCAAGGATCTCAGGCTGCGTGAGAGGAAGAATGGCCATGGGTGAAGAATGGCTTTGGGCCAATTTCGTGGGGGTTTTCTTGCCCCACAAGCAAAAACACGATTTTCCAAGTTGATGGCTTGCCCATGCACGAAAATTGACAGCCATACCTCTCCCATCCCAAGGCATTTATTGTCTCAACCAATCTTTGGAAGAAGTAAATGATTGGGTGCATGAGACAAAATGGGTAGTTGGTGGTTTTTGGGTTTCCCCATTGACACATGGATTAATACCATTGGCTCAAGGGTTTGGATAATTTCCCTCCCTCTTCCTTGTAAAGATCATGCCCCCATCTCTTTGTTGCATTGCGTAGCCGGTTGTGGGTTCTTTTTCATTAAATTCGTATTTACATGATGTCTTATTTACATCGTGCCCTTCTAGCACAAGAACCATAGGCATCTATCTCTTAATTTTCGGTACATAAAACGACAAATCAATGGCGGGGCCTTGGCCTTGAGCTCCTCACCATGATTAAGTTACAATAATTACATCATTTACGATTTAGTGAAAAAGGGGGTCAAAATTGGGGACGTGACATACCCCTCCCCTTGGAATAACACCGTCCTCGGTGTTCCAACACTTTGGAAAGTAAATACCCACTTACATGTGTCCAAAATTCACAAAACTTTGCAGATCTGCCCTGCATTCTGTTCTTTACATTGAACTTTCAGGACCAAGTCCTTTGATCTTCACGAGCTGCTCCTGCTGATTCGGATCTTCTAGCTCATCCATAAGTCTGAAAACTTTATGGCTGCTACCCTCTTGAGGTTCTCTTGTTGGGCAGTTGCGGAGGTAATGATCCCCCTCACAATTCCAACACTTCACGGATTGCTTCATCTTTATCTGCTCAACTTCCTTTGAGTCTTCCCACCTGGAGCGTTTCTTAATCGGACGATTGGATGAATGCTTCTTCACCGATACACTTTTCTTTCCCTTGCTGATTGCTTTCATAATGCTTTTTACCTCTTTCTGCAGACGAATAGAGTCCTGCAAGACCTTGTGGTTCATCTTGTTCTGCTGCTTTTGCATCTTGAGCACCTCTCCAAGATTTTCTTGGGTCTTGGCAATTGTTTGAAGAAGACTTCCAGCCAATCCTAATAGCCCTTGGTCTACCGCCATGTCAATGGAAACAACTGACCACCCTTTGCTCACTAGCACACTTGCCTGCACCGGCTGCAACCAATTGATTCAATTTTCACCTGTGAAATTCATCATTACAATTCTCGTTAGGCCCAGCATAACCCAAACATTAAAAATCAGTCAATGGTTTTTCCCCAGTTGACATGGATAGTCCATGCTTTACTCATGAGACTCCCACACTTTTATGTTTTCCCAACATACACATGAATTCCTTCATGTTTATCCATTCACAGGGAATTCATTACTTAGCATTCACAATTCACTTTAATCAAATAAACACACTTTTACTTTCAGTCATGCATGCATTCAACATTTTTTTCTAATTCTATAATTGCATCAATAAAAAGGGAGAGAGAGAGAGCAGTAAGAGTTTCTCCTCTCAGTCTTGTTCCATTCTGGAACCCACACCACCACTGTGGTTTTCCTGCTCCTGTCCTCTTTCACTTCAACGTGAATGCTTGACCTTCTCTTTTGTCTAGGACACGTAGTGTCTATGGTTTATTCTAGACCTCTCAACCATGGAGTTCCTAACTCTTGGCCGCTAGGACTCACACAGCTCCACTAGCCCCATCTTTCATTACTGCTCATGCTGAGCTCTTTAGGGTGGTTACATGTCCATAGGCATCCTTAAGATGCTTCAAGGTTCTTGCTTCCAACAATAACTGCGTTGGATGTCTTCGCTTTATTCCATAGGACCCTTCTTTGCTCTATAGGCCTTGGATCTCCTATGGGTACAATAACGAATGTTGGGATAGCACGCAGGCTACTTCTCAACATCAATTAATCAATGCTCAACCAGCCACTTTCTGGATTTACCAAGCAGCTTTCAGTTCTTTCAGGGTCCCTGCTTCCTGCATTGACCAAGGTTTCCAACAGAGAAACAATAATGCATCAGCTCACTGTTGCAATATTTATGCTTGAAACTTTCAGTTTTTCAAATAAGAAATGAATGAAATTGAATACTTATCTGTATTGGGCATTTCCTCGCTACTCCACAGGTTTCCTTCTCTGCTTTACAAGCCTTGGATCACCTGTGGGGTGGATGCTTGGCCAGCACACATGCTGCTCCACAACATCATCCGAATAGGCAATGCCAAGCCAGTACGCCGACTGGGTTTATCAGGCATCCCTAAAATCAGTATGCTAAGCCAGTACGCCGACTGGGTTTATCAAGCATTTCAAAATCAGTATGCTAAGCCAGTACGCCGACTGGGTTTATCAAGCATTTCAAAATCAGTATGCTAAGCCAGTACGCCGACTGGGTTTATCAAGCATTTCAAAATCAGTATGCTAAGCCAGTACGCCGACTGGGTTTATCAAGCATTTCAGAATCAGTATGCTAAGCCAGTACGCCGACTGGGTTTATCAAGCATTTCAGAATCAGTATGCTAAGCCAGTACGCCGACTGGGTTTATCAAGCATTTCAGAATCAGTATGCTAAGCCAGTACGCCGACTGGGTTTATCAAGCATTTCAGAATCAGTATGCTAAGCCAGTACGCCGACTGGGTTTATCAAGCATTTCAAAATCAGTATGCTAAGCCAGTACGCCGACTGGGTTTATCAAGCATTTCAGAATCAGTATGCTAAGCCAGTACGCCGACTGGGTTTATCAAGCATTTCAGAATCAGTATGCTAAGCCAGTACGCCGACTGGGTTTATCAAGCATTTCAGAATCAGTATGCTAAGCCAGTACGCCGACTGGGTTTATCAAGCATTCAATAACCATTTCCAAGCCAGTTCTCCGACTGGGTTTGTCAGGAAATAACACCCTTCACCAATACCTCCACATCATGCAAGTAACCAATGCCAAGCCAGTACACCGACTGGGTTTATCAGGCATCCAGCAACCATTCGTCACAACTCCCAAATAACCAATGCCAAGCCAGTAAGCTGACTGGGTTTATCAGGCATACAACAACCATTGCCAAGCCATTACATCGACTGGGTTTATCAGGCAATATGAACAACATAATATGATTACGTGCCTCCTTCTCTTTGTGCAACCGGTGGTTCCCTCTAGGAACTCCATAGGTGACTCACTTGACTGCAGGCTAGCATGGCCCCACAATACCCACTCACACTACACAAGGATGATACCCCTTTTTTGCAACACAGCTCCCCGGGCCTATCCATCCCTTCTAGTGTCCTTTAGTGTGAGCATAGAAAGGTTACCACCGCCCATACAATCCTCTTGAGCACCCTTTCTTCACTTTGCCTCTTACGTGCAACACCAATTGCATCTGTGTAAGCTGATAGCACAAGAAGGATAAGCATACTCATCAGTATTATTGCTCAAAAATTGTAATCATATTTCATATCATTCCCTATCAAGTATTGAAACACCAGGAATGCGTCCATTCCCTTAGGGTGTAGTCAATATTGAAATCCCTACCATGACCCAGCACTAGAAAAGGTGTGCACCCCCTTTCCAATGTGCGCCATGTAGGCCCTAATCATACTCAAGCAATCTGCAATGATATAAATAAGATAGAGCATGCTATGCGTATTAACCCTAATAATTTAGACATGCACGTTCTTGTCTAGGGTCACAGAATACTCATTCATTTTGCAAATGTGTCTCGCATGCCTTCTGGACATAGCTTTACCATCTCACTTTCATGGTTTACCGACATGCGGTTTGGCTGAGACATTATCAATGACGTTTCACCCGAAACCCATTTCCAAAGCATGGGATCCTTCCCATCTAGTTTGGCTTCTGCAGGTCATCACACATGGTCTTCCTGCAATGTGTCATCCTGGCACACTTCATCAAATAGCCAAACAGTCAGAAACATTTATCAATAAGCTTCAAATACGATTGTTCCATAACCAATCAATAGCATTCATAAATAAATTCAATATGAATTTACAATTCTGTCTCCTACAGAAATTAGTTTTCTTATACATGAGGCTATCCTCATATTGTTTGGCTCCTATAAGGGACACCATTCTGCCCGTTATGGTCTTATGCCTGCTGCCATACATGAGCATCCACTTACAGCATGTCCTCCTGACACATTTTCATATAAGCCAAACAGTCATTAGCAATTATTAGCAAAATTTCAAATTCGAAATATTTACCAATCTGAGATTTACAACTGTTCTTACTAACAGAACTTGGAGCTCTCAACCATGAGATTCCTTCTCATAAGCTCTAGATCAAATTTCACAGTCATACTATTCATACAACTCTGTCCTTCCACAGAGCATTCTAGCAGCCCATCGATCATGATTGGGATCTTCAGGCACTTACTATTCTGCATTCATAACAGCCCATGAAATGGTCCTAGAATTATCATCAATTCATCATTTCATTCATTATTTATTTTGCAGTGACATGTGTATCATCCATATGCATTCATACAATGCATCACAAGATTTATAAAATCTTTTAATGCGCATCTACTCAATGCTACCTTGCATTGTTTCATGAGTACTTTGCATTCAAGCATATTATGATCGAATCATGACTATCTCATATAACCTGCATTACCATAATTAGGACCACCAGTCCTCACTTGCTTGGGTTATTAAGCACATAACCAATCATACGCATGGCATGATATAAATTCATGTGAATGCATTGAGATTTCTAAACAGTCATACGGTGTAAGGATCATTTCCTTCACTTACCCATACCCCACCAAGCTTGGTAGGTTAACAATCCCAATCGGTATTCAATATCATATGCAACTAACTCAACATAGCTCAAGCATAGTGGAAGAGATCTTACCAAATCCTCTTTCAACGTTCATGCAATTGGCACCAATAATCACTACCTGCATGGTTACTATTAACATCGCTTGATGTTACCTGATCAATTGGCCTCTTATCAAGGCTGTTCAGTCCTTTTGCCAACTTTATGATCATAGATTTGTTGCACCATCCTTTCTGCTTAAGGTTGTTGGCTTCATGCAACAACATCCTTGGCACATTTAGCCATGATCTTTGTTATCTTTGGTCCTACAACCAATACCAACATCAATAGCGATTATCAATCCTAATATTCTCTATTAATGGTTTATTGCATATGCCGACTTCATTATTCTACCAATGTGCAATATCCCATTTATGCACAAGCATTTCTATATGCACTATGCAATTCGTTAAGATGCCATCTAGTGCATATACATCTATGTAATCATTTACATTTTTAACATATTTATGCCATATGATGGTTTCATAATTATAAGTATGATAACAAATAGGGGTTTAAGGAATTCTTCCATTTTCGATCCCTCCTCGTAACATGGAATTTCTCTTCCATATCATGCCATTGTAGAAATTGCCCATATTGACAACAAAATTTGTTTGTCAAAACAGCCGCTGGCACTCTTCTGCACCAGATATCTATGATATATGTAGACCTCCTTCAAACTCTAGTCATGCATCATTGTTCCCTACTGGACAAGCTTTCCAATGCCTATCTTCATGCTCCATTCTGACATCAGGTGCGGGAACTACATCCTTTCAAAAATGACAACTTTCACTCCCATTCTGCACATTTTACACAGTTGCATTATATTCTCAGAAATTCACAAATTGCTTCATGCATGTGGGAAGAATGCCATACTGACAATTCGTTAAATCGTAAACAAAGACACATGAGGGGGAAAAAGAAAGGGGGTCAAGGGGGCTTGCCCCCTTGTGGCTTCGCCACAGCAGGGCGGGTCGAGGGCAGCGCCCTCGTTTTTTTTTTTTTTTTTTTTTTTTTTTTTGGGGAATCACGCCGCAATGGCGGTTCGTGAAATCCTGCCACAACAGGCATTTCATTGTATGCACCCGTAACTGCGGGGCGATTGGCTATAGGCTTCCGCAGTTGCGGGCCGGTTGACTGAAGCCCTCCGCAATTGCGGGGCAGCTGGCGAAATGCTTCCGCAACTGCGGGCTGGTTCGGCGATGGCTTCCGCAATTGCGGAGCAGTTCTCCTAACGCTTCCGCAATTGCGGAGCAGTTCGCCGAACGCTTCCGCAATGGCGGGGCGATTTTCCGAGTGGAGCCATTCGGCGAAGGCTTCCGCAGTTGCGGAGCCATTCGGCGAAGGCTTCCGCAGTTGCGGAGCCATTCGGCGAATGCTCCCGCAATTGCGGAGCCATTCGGCGAAGGCTTCCGCAATACCGGAGCCGTTCGCGGAATGCTTCCGCCAGAATGCTTCCCCGATTTCAGGTTTTTTTTTTTTTTTTTTTTTTTTTTTTTTTTTTTTTTTTTTTTTTTTTTTTTTTTTTTTTTTTTTTTTCGGAATGATTCGGCGAAGTCTTCCGCAATTGCGGAACGATTCACCAAAGTCTTCCACAGTTGCGGAACGATTCGGCGAAGTCTTCCGCAGTTGCGGAACGATTCGCCGAAGTCTTCCGCAACTTCGGAACGACTCGCCGAACTCTTCCGCGTTTCGGGACGATTCGCGGAATCCTTCCGAAATTTCGGAAGAGAATTCCTTCCGCAATTTCGGAAGAGAATTCTTTCCGAAAAATTCCGATACTTAGAAAATTTTTCTCTTAAAAACATTTTTCTCCGCTGTTTCGGAGCAGTTCGCTGAATTCTTCCGCAATTTCGGGAAGGTTCGCGGAATCCTTCCGCAATTTCGGGAAGGTTCGCCGAACTCTTCCGCAATTGCAGGAAGGTTCGCGAAACCTTTCCGAAATTTTGGAACGACTTCCCGAAACGGCTTAAAACAAAATTTCTTTTTCAAAAACAGACTTAAACCAAAAAAAATTTCAAAACTCATAAGACAACAATTTTCTTGTAATTGCTATCAGATTTGGCCCATAGAGGCCCAATGCTGCAACGCAGCTCTGATACCATTCTGTCACGTCCCCTCCCATTCCATCAGCTAGATGGAGAGGATCGTGAGGTTAAACTGGGCATCTAGCCCTCATAAACTTCAAACAATTGTTCAAGTTTTAAAATAGAGATATGAAGATGCATAATTATCAGAAATCACAGCGGAATTTATTTATGAATTACTCAATTTTCACACATTCATAATATTCATCAAATGGATAATCTTCATTCATTTCACATTCAAGGTATTCATCCATTAAACAATTGAAAGATAACACAAGGGGATACTTATCTTAATGAAGTAGTCCCAAACAACCAGCTACACTTCTGCAACGTTCCACCCAACCGTAGGCCAGTGTGCTCCTCAATCTCTCAGCACCACTGCCACCCCCCGAGCTGGGCATGATCTCCACAAGGAAAAGGGGAAAACAGGCTCTCACATAGCCAAAGGTATATCAAAATCAGCCAAGCCAATCAGCAATTGGGTTTCTCAGGCTGTTAAGAGATAGGTGCATGCATCATCAAAAGCATAAGTGTTGGGCATGAGAAAAATGCCTATGCAGTGAAGTTTCCAACAGTGGGTTTCTACCAGTTCCAGAAAAACGTGGGTAGACTCCCAACGAATTTGTAACTAGGAAAATCGACTAGGAGAGCAACCCATTTCAGAAAAACGCCCCAAGGGCAAAAACGACCTCTCCCTCAGTCCAAAATCGCATCCCTCCTTCCCCAGTTGCTCCAAAATACCAAAACGAGTTTCTGGGCATGGAAAAACGCAGGGTTATGGCCAAAAACGTGAGGATAAACTTCAAGGAGCTCAGGCTGCGTGAGAGGAAGAATGGCCATGGGTGAAGAATGGATTTGGGCCAATTTCGTGGGGGTTTTCTTGCCCCACAAGCAAAAACACGATTTTCCAAGTTGATGGCTTGCCCATGCACGAAAATTGACAGCCATACCTCTCCCATCCCAAGGCATTTATTGTCTCAACCAATCTTTGGAAGAAGTAAATGATTGGGTGCATGAGACAAAATGGGTAGTTGGTGGTTTTTGGGTTTCCCCATTGACACATGGATTAATACCATTGGCTCAAGGGTTTGGATAATTTCCCTCCCTCTTCCTTGTAAAGATCATGCCCCCATCTCTTTGTTGCATTGCGTAGCCGGTTGTGGGTTCTTTTTCATTAAATTCGTATTTACATGATGTCTTATTTACATCGTGCCCTTCTAGCACAAGAACCATAGGCATCTATCTCTTAATTTTCGGTACATAAAATGACAAATCAATGGCGGGGCCTTGGCCTTGAGCTCCTCACCATGATTAAGTTACAATAATTACATCATTTACGATTTAGTGAAAAAGGGGGTCAAAATTGGGGACGTGACAACAAACTTCTTTTTCATTCCCCAAATGGGGTTAAAGGTTGGTTGAGTTAAGTAAATTTTAGGTCTCACTTGATTTAAGGTGACAGAGTGTGTGCAGAAGATGTTATGCACCCAACAAATGCCAAGCCATGGCAATGAAACTAACTAGAAATGTAAATACAAGTATTAACTGCTTTGAAATTTTTTTATAAACTTGCTGAAATGTAAATGCTGAAATAAAAATTGATTTGAAATGGTACAACAAGCGGATAGTAGAAAAATACAGCTTGCAAATAGGGATGCAAACAAAACAGGTGGTTGTTAGGGCTGAAAAAACAGGAAAAACTGGCTGCAGGGTACGGGAAACTACATAAAACAAAAAAAATGGCTGCCAGGGAAAGAAAACAGGGCGCGGCTGTGAGGATGAACCTGTGTCCTGGGGCACGGCTATGAGGATGAACATGCATAGTGGGTTGTGGTTGTTGGGCCGAAACATGAGCTCTGAGGCACGGTTTTCGGGCCGAGACAAGCATCTTAGGGCGTGGCTGGCGGGCTGAATCAAGCGCCCTGAGGCGCAACTGTCGAGCTAAATCTAGCGCTTTGAGGTGCGGTTGGAGGGCCAAAATGAGTGCCCTGAGGCACAACTAGAGGGATGAAACAAGCACCCTGAGGCGTGGCTATTGGGTCGAGACAGGCTCCCTGAGGCACGGCTGGTGGGCCGAAATGAGCGCCCTAAGGCGCGGCTGCCGGGCCGAAATGAGCGCCCTAGGCGCGGCTGCCGGGCCGAGATAAGCACCTTGAGGTGCGGCTGTCGGGATGGAAGCGACGCTCTGGGGCAGATTTGTCAGGCCGAGAGCTACGCTCTGGGATGAGGTTGTCTGGCCAAAAGCCAAGATCTGGGACGTGACTTTTGGGCCAGAAGTAGAGCTCTGGGGCGCGGTTGTCAGGCCGGAACCCGCGCCTTGTGACGCAAAAAACGATCGTGAAGGGTGTCGTCCAAAAATGAAAAAACAAAGAGTTAGAGGCTCACAAAGATAGCAAGGGATAGGGTCTACAAGTATTGTGGTTCAAGGGTGAACTGGACCTGTAAAAAACAAACAATAATGGAAAATACAAACTAAAAACTGACCAAAGATTCAAACCTAGTGGAGTCGTCAAAACTGTAGCTAGGGTTTTCACCCTAGCTTTTGCTAAAGAGTACCTACTAAGGATTAAGGAATCCTTAGTAGAAGTTCAGTAAACAGTAAAACCTAAATGTAAAACAGTGAAAGGACTAAGCATTTACATGTGCATGAAAACAAATCTAAGCTATAACAGTAAACAGTAAATATCCATGAGAACACAGTAAATAAGATTTACAATTTTTTATTAATGGGAAAGCTAGGGTTTGCATAAATTTTACCTCAAATGTTGAGGTTGTTGGATCCTTTGCAGCAGTATGGGAGTAGTGCACCAGTGCTCCATCATTCCCTTCTCTTCTCCAAATGCATAAATGGTGACTAAAACTCCATTAAAATGGTGGGCTCAAGCTCAAAGTGAATGGCTAGGGCTCAATAGGAATTTCGGCAGCATAAGGTTAGAGTGGATGATGGATGTCAAATTTGGGGGCACTCCATCACCTTTTAATAGATATTTCGGGTGGTGGAGTATTGACCCATGGTTTTTAGGCACCAAGTGATTTAGTTAAATGGTTTTAGGGTTTTTTCCCTCTTTTTTCCCTCATTTTTCCTTTTTTGAAATTATTTTGACTTTTTCCCCTTTTTATTTGATTTTTGGGAATTTTGGACCCCCTTTGAGGGTTTTTTGACATTTTTGAAGTAATTTTATTTATTTGAGGAGGGATATATTGATTTTTTTCCTTTTTGGTAACCATTTGAGATTCTTTTAAGGTTTTGTAGGCCAAAATGGTAGGAAAGTGGACAAATGGGCTATGTGACTAGGGAGATGAGCTAGTGAACAACTTTTGGGTGTTAACAATGTGAAAATACAATTATTGCACCTTGTAGGGTTTAGGATGAGATTTTCAAAAGGCCATCATTTGTTTTATTCTGACATTGTATGACCACATATCAGTCTCCATAAGTTTAGGGAAATTTTGATTGGGGTTTTTGGGGAGATTTGAACTTAATACCTCCTACCCATTACCCAACAACTGACTTAAGATCCCTCCACTAACACGCCTACCCAATCATCAAGTAATGAGTGGAAGGGGAAGAAGCTTTGTTTTAAAGTTGTGGCATGCATATCAACTCAACAAGAGAGTGCCACACACCCCATCCCAGGAAAATTGAATTTGGGGTCTTTTCCCTACCTCCTTCTCCGTCAAATCATTTTGCCAATTAATCAATAAGGAGAATGGAACTATGAGAACCCTGGTTCAAGTACAATGATGAATATTGAAGGAAGGAAGGGGAGAATTGGTTCATGGTTTTAGCAAGTAGTAAGTAGAGAACAAATCTACACTGGTATTGAATAGGTACCATAATGCAAAAAACCCTTTCAATTGTTTAGTGTGTTGAAATTAACGTGGTTGTCTCCATGAATGATGGATCCATTAGTATTTTCTAATAGGTTTCTTAGAAAAATTTTGAAGGTGAGACTTGTTTATAGGGATGTTGGTTATAGTAGTTCGAAATTCTTAATTTGAATATGGATTTATGGCATGAATTCCATTAATTGCAAGTATTTTCATGGCGAATTGAGTATTGGTTATGTACATACATTGGTATAGAGGGTGTTAGGTTGTGTTTTTTGTGTATGCATAGTTGCGTTTGTTTTCATTGAAGAGTAAAGAGTGGTGGATTTGGAACCCATGACCTCCTTATCCTTCCTCCAATTTCCAATTCCAAACTAAATCCAAGCCATGGCTCTTCATAACCCTCAGTTTTCCTTTAATTTCTAATTACAAGCCCCTTTGGCCCTCTTGTAAATTTCACTATAAGGTTTCCAAAGAACCACATCTACTGGTGATTTTGGTTCGAATCAAGTCAACATTAGGGAGGGAGTATCCGTACCTTTTCAACTCGGAACCCCCATTTTTATTTCAAAAATATTGTTTGCATAACCAAATTCCGTGATTTGGGTGTTTTTATGGAAACGCAAACCCCCCTACAGGGTTTCTTTCACCTGGGTTTGGGTCTAATTTTTCTTTTAGTTCCTTTAAAATGTTGGAGGGTACTTGAAAAAAATTAAGTCCTATAGGTTGTTGTGTGTAAACTATTTTACAAAATCCCTCAACCAATTAATTGTCTCTAGTTTTTGACAAAATTCCTAAGCCAAAATTACCATATCGAGAGGAATTTTTTAGCCCGAAAAAAAGCTGCAGGACTGTGCAGAATTCTAATTCATTGTTATAGGAATTTCACTCGGATATTAAGCCTAGAAATTTCCATAAACTTCAGAAGGCTCTATGACCCTGTTTTGGGCCTAGAGACAAGCACTGGAAGTGTGCTAAATTAGGGGTCTTCCAAGTCGAATTTATCAGATACAGAAGAAACCGATTCGAGATGGGACAAAATTGTTAATATATAGCCATCCAATTTAGAATTTTATCCTTGCATTGTGTAAAATGTGACTCCAATTTGTGCTTCAGGGTTTCCATGGCAACCCCTATTTTTGACAACGGAGAGGCCAAATATCGCTCAATTTGAACCCGATTTAAGCCAAACAAAAAGTGGTAGATTCATGTCACTAAAATATATATTTTGAGGGATAGAAATCAATTTTTAAAAAAAATGGACCGGTGAATTCATTGTAACGGGTTTCAAATGAGATTCCATACCACCTATTTTGGGCCCAATTTGGTGTCAATATTGAATATTAATTAGGGTTTATTAGTTAAGCAATGAGGGGGGTAATGTTTCATCTTGAAAAGTGCTCAAAAAATGAGCATTTCCTATCATTTCGGCCACCAATTCCAAGATCCCTCTGCCCTTCAAAGTAGCGTTGAGTGTCCTTCGGACCCTTTTCTCGGATCTCTTTTCATTTTTAGGAGATATTGTAATATTTTATTTCATGCAAATAAAAAATATTTGTTTCTGAATTACTTTCTAGAAAGTCAAAAGTATGTTGACCTGTCACTTTCCCAAAAGTGGCATGTGTCATGTAAAACCCTAACCCTAGGCTCAATTCCTATATAAGGAGGAGGGCCTTTTGTAAATGGTAATTAGAACTTCTTAGAATATAATGAATTGTTTTTGGTTTTCACTCAAGGGTATTAGGATACACTTGCTTTTTCTCACTTGTAGTTGTTACGATTAGTATGTATGCATGATACGGTTTGAGGTATAGTTATAGTTTCTTATTGTTAGTTATTTTTATGGGATTGGTTAACTAGGTGCTATTTTTTGTTTCCTTGGGTTTATTTGCTATTTCCTAACTCTTAACAATTGTATCTTTTGTTTGTATAAATATTTATGCAGGTTTTCTAATTTAGGAGGAGCACTTGTCTACTTGATGTTGGCAGTTTAGGACATCCCTTAAGTCACCCTATCCTTTTTTGTTTAAGTGGTCAACATTTTCCCCCTTCTCTTTGTTTATTTGCATTTATATTTTATGTGTATTATATGGCTTCCCTGAAATAACAAGTTGACCCTTTTGGTCGGTTTTCTTTCTTGGGTACAACCATAGTCCTTGTTGTGTGTTTCTTTATGCATGTAAAAATTCATTTATTTTTCCTTTTTTAGTACTTAAAATACAAAAGTTCGTTTCCCAATTAAATACCATTTACTTGATTTCCTTTGAAGCTCTTCCTGAGCATTAGGGAACCACCACAAGACCTGTTGGAGGCATTAGGCCAAACAAGGAAGCTAACAAAAGTGTTAAATAACCCCACAAAAATCAATTATTTTGAGATTTATTTCTTGATCTTACACATGGGTTGCTAATATACTCTCACACACCTCACAATTATTTCAGTTATCAAAGTACAAAAAAATTCAAATACCTCTTTACATTTCAGTTCATTTTTTTTGTTATCTTAGAGTAATTCCATTGTCATATATTATTTAGATTTTATTTTGAGCAAGTAGAATTTAAATGACAAATCCATAATCCATGAACCACTTGATGTTCCTATTGCATATGGTATCTCTACCAGCACACAAAAGACTTGAACCCCATTCCTTGGGCTATTGTGAATTGATAAGATGTAGTAGTATTTCGTTTGCTAGTCTCGTGACACCCAAATTGAAGGCTAAAGATGCATAACCCAGAGATTATGTGATGGTTGGGTCCCCTTCCATCATACCTGTTGAGGTTAATGCCAAGTTTATTAGGGAGGGTGAACCAACATTATTCATTTGTATCTAGATACATTTATTTTTTTATTTTTTTCAAGTGGCCTCCACCAAAGGGGCATGTCCAAAAAAGAATCAGAAATAAAATAAAATAAACATGATATAAAACTCAAAACACACAAAGAGAAAGCAGGGATTTGTCCCCCCAAAAAAACTATCATTGCAATAGGGAGAACATTATATATTTATTCATATATATAAGCACTAATAGTACACTCACACACACACATATAGTTTCAGTTTGTTTGACCAAGGGACACACTTGTGAAAGAAAGACATGATCTCACCACATGGATGGCTTGGTCCTTTCCATTTCAAGCAATTTTGAATTTTGAATTGTCACATGTTCACAAATTTTCAAGAATTAATTTGCATAGCACAATGACCATCCCATGGGTCTCATACAACTGAAATAACATTTTTTCATGGCAGTAGCAGCCTCTTGTAAGGCTAAAAATTAAATTCTTGAACCAAATTTTGTGAGAATCCTTATTACCCTTCACTTGGATCACCTCCCAATTATTGTTAGACTTCCTAGGGTCTATTTTCAAGGTCAGACACTGATCAGTTTGAGTGTTCTTCTCGCTATGTGCACATAAGAACCTTTAAAACACACAATTTTTTAGTTTTTAGAGGTGGTTTTAGACATTTCCCAACAAGTGTAAAGCTCAAATATTCACCCAGGTAAGTTTCCCAAATCCCGATTGACCTAGGAGTCAAATATTGCTTGTCTTCTTACACTTAAAGTGGGATTTATGTCCATTGCCCACTCCTTTTGTTTGTTGGTCCAAAAAACCAACAAGTTATTTTTCCACTTATCCTACCCATTTTCACATTTTCCTCCCTCTGGGCTGTCATGGAATTTGTTAGAGGTCATAACCCATTCAAAGTGATCTAAAGTGGGCTTGTTTCCTAGACCCTCACCTCTCTTTCTTCTCCCTTTTACTGCCTCGAACGTAGGATCATCTTAGGTACAGTTAGTCATTGTCTCATGCAAATATACCAAGGAGTTATGTAACCTGATCGACCACCGAATAGGTTGGATCTATCCTCACATATTGATATTGATTATAATATGTCCTTTTCTTTCGTATTTTTCTTGCTTTCGCTTAAGACGATTTTTATTTTAATATGGAAACTAGTATTGTATCACCTTACTATTGATTGAAAAGCGTCATCTTAGGATCCTTCTGACAAGTTCTTCTCATGAAAGGAATCCACTACCTGATTCCATCTCAAATCGATACAAGCATGATTGTTAATAGATACGAGACCATGTGTTGAGTCTAAAGGAAGTAAGTCAAAAGGGACCTAGTGAGGCTTTGATTTGATAATATGATGGTTAGCATGGATGTGTGATGGAAGCTATCATAGTCCCAAATATTGTGCCATAGAAATTTCTGAACATATTTTTTGGTTCACAAAGCACAATCACTCTAGAATTGTGAGATATTTCGAGCACCTACTACAAAATGTTCTTATCTTTTATCCCTTGATGATTGGTTTTCTTGCTAGTTTCTTTATCATATGGGTCACTGATTACAAAATATTGTTTTCTTGTTTGTGTGACTAGGATTGAACCAATTCATGCCACTTTGTGTTGATCCAAGGTTCACCTTGAGCTACAATACTCAAAGTTAAGCCATAATTTGGGTGAGGAACCCATGTGACTTAAGCCACATTGCTCAACAAAGCCTAGGCCATATCAATTTTTCCTCCTTTATTTTTGAATCCCAGTAAAAATTATTCTGTATACTTCTTTGAGCCACTTTCATTCTTTAGTTCATCCCTAATGTGAAAATGATCCTTATACTACAATTGATTATGCCCCCTCCCCCACCTCGATCATTTCAAAAAGTACAACTTTTATTGAGTATTTTGGCATGTAGCGTTGGTGAGCCCATGGTTCGACATGACTTAGAAGGAATTTCCTCTCCAGCACCAAGAATGTTGAAGCAAAATATTTGTTTGGGTCCAACATGATGTTTCTCATTGTTTAAACTACCGAAGTAAGCATGAGGGTTGCTTCAAGCAATCTTTCAGGGTACAGCTCTAGTTCAAGAGAGGGGTAGGAGTAATTTTCATTATGGATTTTGCCTCACCAAAGAGTATCAATGGATCATATTCAATGAGTAAGGGAAGGTTCACAATGACATGTCCGAGCAGTAAAGAGTATCAGTGAGTAGTTTTTGAGTCACTAAGTCGGGGTTAAAGACAATTACTGTGGTTAAGTACCAGAGTGGTCAACTATCCCACCTACAGTATGGGATAGTGAATCCAAAATAGGTGACATAAGTAAGCATCATTATCTTACTATCATCCCTCAAGATAGTTTCCTAGCAACCAACAAGGACATAGTTCCTTTCAGTACCTCCAACATCTTTGGTTGGGATCTTTTCAACCTTGTCTAGTTTTCCTTGGATCATAATATTTTGACACCATGCAGAGTCCACCCCATAATTATTTTTAAGTTTTGAAAGAATCATATACCATAATTCCATCTAGAAAGGGGTTTTTAATTAGAAATTAAAAACCCCTTTCTATGCATACACAAAAAACACAACCCAACACCATCATACCAACATATAAACATAACC
This sequence comes from Larix kaempferi, assembly GCA_027924585.1. Classification (NCBI taxonomy): domain Eukaryota; kingdom Viridiplantae; phylum Streptophyta; class Pinopsida; order Pinales; family Pinaceae; genus Larix; species Larix kaempferi. The sequence goes on along the minus strand of BSBM01000764.1, from coordinate 8,456,836 downwards.
AATACTCAATTCACCATTACCAAAGTTGCAATTAATGGAACTCATGCCAAAAACTCAGATTCAAACTCAACATTTAGAACTACCATAACTAGCATCCTTATAACCAAGTCTCAACTTCAAAACATTGCTAAGAAACCTACTGGAAAATACTAATGGATCCATCATTCATGGAGATAGCCACATTAATTTCAACACACTAAACCATTGACATGGGTTTGGCATGATGATACCTGTTCAAATTAATCCTAGTGTAGACTTGTTCTCTTCTTGCTTCTCACTGAAAACACGAACCAATTCTCCCCTTCCTCCCTTCAATCTTCATCATTGTACTCGAACCAGGGTTCCTAGAGCTATGTTCTCATCATTGATTAATTGGTAAAGGAATTGGTGGAGAAGGAGGTAAGGGAAAATGATATGGTGCGTTGCACTCTCTTGTTGAATTGATATGCATGCCACAACATTAAAAATGGGTTTCTTCTCCTTCCACTCATGACTTGAAGGCTTAGGGATGTTGGTTAGTAGAGGACATCTAATTCACTCGTTGGGTGGGAGGTCTCAAGTTCAAACCTCCCCACCTCCAAATTTGCTTTGTTTTACCAAAAAAATAATCAAATTTTTATAATATATATAATCAATCTGTTCCCAAAATGCCTTTTCCTTTTTTAATCAATTTTGCTATGAAATTCTAATGATCGGTATGTGGTCATACAATGTTGGAATCAAGCAATCAATGGCTCGTTGTAAATCTCATCTTGAACCCTACAAGGTGCAAGAATTGTATTTTGCACATAATGAAAATAAACCATTTTATTTTCTGTCAAATATCATGTCCACTTGGAACCCACCCAATGACTAGTGAAAGGGGCCAACGTTGGAATTTTTGCAAACCAAGTCAAGTTTTCATGAAATATGAACTGATGAACCTTGGTATATGTAATTATGGTATAGTAGGGTTTCAAAAATTAAAAATAATTATGGGATGGCCTCTGCATGGTCTCAAAATATTATGATCCAAGGAAAACCAAACAAGGCCGAAAAGAGTCCAACCGAAGATGTGGTAGGTACTGAAAGGAACTATGTCCTTGATGGCTACTAGGAAATTGCCTCGAGGGATTATAGTAAGCTAATCATGCTGAATTATCAGACCTATTTTAGCTTCACTATCCCCTAATGCAGGTGGGAGAGTTGACCACTATGGTACTTAACCAATGTAATTATCTTTAACCCTGACTTAGTGACTCAAAAACTGCTCATTGATACTCTTTACTGCTATGACATGTCATTGTGAACCTTCCCTTACTCATTGAATATGACCCATTGATACTCTTTGGTGTGGCGAAATCCATATTGAAAATGAATCCTACCCCTCTTGAACTAGAGCTATACACTAAAAGATTGTTTGAAGCAACCCTCTTGCTCACTTGGGTAGTCTTCACATTGAGAAACATCATGTTGGGCCCAAGAAAAATTTTGGGTCAACATTCTTGGCATCAGAGGGGAAATGATTTCCAAGGAATTTCAAACCATGGGATAACCAGTGTGACAAGTTGGAATACTTGGTAAAAGTTGTATTTTTTGAAATGACCGATGTCGGTGAGGGGGAGGAATCAACTGTAGTATGAGTGCCATTTTCACATGGATGAACCGGAGAATGAAAGTGGCTCAAAGAAGTATACAAAAGAATTGTTACTAAGATTCAAAAAAAAGGAGGAAAAAGGATATGGCTCAGGTTTTGTTGAGCAATGTGGCTTAAGTGACATGGGTTCCTCGCCCATATTATGACTGAACTTTGAGTATTGGGGCTTACGGTGAACCTTGGCTCAACACAAAGTGGCATTCATTCCTTCAATCCTCATCACACATACAAGAAAACGATATTTTTAATATTAGTGACCCACATGAGAAAGAAACTAGCAAGTAAACCAATTAGCAAGGCAAAAAAGATATGAACATTTTGTAGTAGGTGCTTGAAATATCTCAAAACTATAGAGTGATTGTTCTTTGTGAACCAACAAATATGTTCAAAAATTTCTATGCCACAATATTGGGAGTATGATATTTTCCATCACGCATCCATTCTAATCATCATATGATCATATCAAATCCTTACTAAGTCCCTTTTGACTGACTTCCTTTAGACTCAACTCACGATCTATAATATTTCATTTTTAATGAAAAACCTCATTGTTTTCTTCTTATTTGCTTCTAGTTTTTATGTAATTATCTATGGTATCTCATTTTTTACATGATTAGTTGATTTTTGATTTAATTTTCAAAGCATATATCTTTAATTTATGTTCCTAGATCTATATGCTCAAATATTATATAGTACAAGAGCTACAGGGGTACTAAACTAGTTATTGTTCTAGTGATTTTTTGTTAGGGATCAAGCAATTTAAAAAAGGGATTTTGCAACTAACAAAGAGTTCATTTGAAGCCATTAAAGATATCATTTGCATCCATCAAAAAATTACTTTTGCAAGCACCAAAGAGCTCATTAGCATCCACAGATCTATCTCCCACTCCATACAAAGGAAAAAAGGGATCAAAAGACCAAGTTTTCTTATGACAAGACCACCTCCAAAAAAGGAAAGACCGAGGAGGAGTTGCCTTTGTGTACCTACTTTGGAATGGGCCCTCACAAAGAATAAAATTGCAAGTATAAAAATAATTTGCAGAAAATGAAGACAAATTGTGAAAGCAAAGGCCTCCTCCTGAAAGAGGACATGCACTAGTTACAATTTCTGCATCAAAATGAGCCATTTGGATCCTAGATTTCGGAGCATCCAATCACATGGCCTCATCCAAGGACATATTCACCTCCATGAAACCATGCTTTAATCAAGAATTACTTGTGTGAAACAACACTCCAATCAAGGTATGTGGAAAAGGAGATATTCTACAAAAAGACGGGCAATTTCAAGATGTACTTTGCATACCATCTTTGTCCAAAAGTATTCTTTCCATCTACCAAATCACCCATTCAGGAGAAGGAAAGTGATTTCATTTCACCAAAGACTCATTGATCGTCCCTGACATGATTGATGGGTCAAAGGTTGCAATTGGGAAAATGAACTACAAGAACAAGGTGCATGTTTTCTCGAATTTTTTACCAAAATCTCCTGCTTTAGTTTTGTTAATGCATTCAAATGAAGTTAGTAAATTGTGGCATGTGAGTTTTGGGCACATAACTACCATTAATTGCATAAATTAAGAAAGGAATATATGGTATTATGGCTTCCACCCATCTCTTTTTCAGATGGAGTATGCCCAAGATGTGTAATTGATAAGCATAGTGAAGAAATATTTGAGAAAGGGAAGGCATGGAGAGCCTCTTCCCTATTGAATTAGTCCACAATGACATCATGGATCCTTTTACTCACCTCTATCTGAATAAATATAGATATTTACTAACCATCATTGACGATTTTTTGAGATACACATGGTCGTACTTCTTAAAGCACAAATATGATGTATTTGTATGTCTCCAAGATTTCAAAGCGCTTGCAGAGAAATAGTCTGGGAAGGTGATCAAGATCCTCTGCACGGAAAATGGGGGAGATCATGTCAATAAATATGTACATCATCTATTATTTTCATCTGGTATAAAACTGCAACATACCGTTCCTTATACTCCATAACATAATGGGGGTAGCAGAGCGGAAAAACATAACATTGAAAGAAATTGAAAATTGCATGTTACAATCAAAGGGTCTACATCCAAAATTATGGATTGAAGCCACAAATTGTTTAAATTACATTCAAAATAGTGAAACTTACAACAGTGTGAAATTGGTTACTTATTTTGAATATTGGACTGGTAAAAAACCAACAATAAAACACTTGAGGATGTTTGGAACTCGTACTTGGGCTCCTATTCCTTCCAAGAAAAGGGTCTTGGATCCACAAAGCAAGAAATGTTTTTTTGTGGGATATTTGGGAGTAAATGGTTGTAGGTTTTTGAATACCAAGTCTCAAAAAAAATTATTTAAATAAGTATAAATTTTGAATAAATTCCAATGCATGATGCTAGTCCTCTTACCAATGCATGATGCTAGTCCTCTTACCAATGCACCACTAGTTGTTCAAAATAAATTTTACAATTTTTCCTACAATGTTTCAGTAGAAATTTTAGATTCAAATATATCTTCATATTCACATGCAGATGATGAGGATGAGAATACTAAATATGAGAATGTTGTAGACCCAACAATTCAGCCTCGTTGGGAAAAGAAAACTCTTGAAGCAGCCAGGGAACTAGTTGGTGATCCTGCTGATACTCGAAGAGCCCACTCACAGTTTCATGTTTCCACACATACTCTTAAATATATAGATCCGTTTCTACCCACCCATTTCTATATGGTGTCTACTTCAAATCCTCATATCCATGTGGAATATTGCACCCGTTGCAAATATGGATTCAATTGGACTTGATCTTTCCATAGCAGAAGCAAAACAATGGGAGATTCATCACATGGATTTGAAGAAATCCTTTCTTCATGGGGACTTTACGGAGATAAACATGGAGAAACCATTGATTTTGGGATCAAGGCCTACTTGTTGGTCAAGCAAAAGGAAATCCATTATTGCTTTATCAACAACAGAAGTAGAGTACAAAGGAGCAGTAAATGCTTCAACACAGGCCATTTGGATGCGGCACATTCTTATTGAGTTTGGGATAGAGTTTCACAATCCTACAGTCATGTTTTGTGACATCCAGGGTGCCATTCAGATTTCAAGAGAGCCTGTTCAACAACTACAGACCAAGAACATCAAGATCCATATGCACTATATAAGAGGGTTGATACATGATTGGCTCGTATATTTGTAATTTTGTCCCTCCTCTGAACATATTGCAAATATCTTCACCAATTCCTTTATCGAGAATCAATTCACCCAGTTGAGATATTATTTATGAGTGATTGCATCTTCTGAGGAGGCTCCTTAAATCCTTCTTCTCACATTCTCTACTTTTACATTCTCTTTTATGGGAGTTTTTTTTCCATGTGGTTTTTCCCTCTTTCCCGGCTTTCAAAGAATTATTTATGTGCATGAGTACCTAATATGGCTACAAATTGTTAGGACCCTTTTTTTACTTATGTTTTTTGTTCTTGTATTCATGCTTATGGGGGGTTTTATAGCAAAATACCCTCTCCACAACATAATTATCCCACTTAGTGACCTAGACCTTGATTTCATGACTCTAGTGGGCCAAACCTCACTCACATTGACTACTTGAGTCACTCTGGAGCTTAATTTTAAACTCTAAGGATCCCAAACCACCTAATCTACTAATTAATGACCAATTTTGGATGACCTGGCTGCATTCCTAGATTTGGGGGTGTATCCCTTGATTTGGGGAGTTTCTCCCCCGATTTTAGGACCGTCGGAGTTCAACTTCATTCAAAACTAAGAGCACTTCCCTAACTTGGGTCCTAACTGACCTTACATGTCTATATTTCGCCATTAGCGCATTTGTTGATTCTCCTTATAGTTTTGCATTCTTATTCGTCCAATTAACTAAGAATCCTTCAGCCAGAACTAGTGGTTGTGAAGTCATGAGTCAATGTAACTTATTTAAGGAGAGTAAGCATGGCTAACTAAGGGTACTTGGACCTAGTTAAGCCTAAATAAACTCTAAGCATTGCATGAGAAATTTTAATTTCCTCTAACCCTAATTCAAATTTCCTTGCTATAAATATTGTTCACCATCATTCATTCATGTTTAATGAAAAGCGTCATTCTTTTCTTCTTATCTGCTTCTAGTTTTTATGTAATGGCCTATGATATCTCATTTGTTTAATGATTAGTTCATTGCTGATTTGATTTTCATACTATATCTCTTTATTTTATGTTCCTATATCTATATGCTCAAATCTTATAAAACCTAAATTATATTACTAGAGGAAATGAAAAAAAGACTTTAAAATGCAAAACAATATAGATTGGCTAGAATGGTGGTAGCTTATCTTTGAAGAGAGATGTGTATGATATACTTATTCATAAGCAGATATTAAAAGAGGCCAAAATTTTAACATATCATATGATGCCCTAAAATGAGAAAAATCTAAATCCCCACAACCCTAACCCTAGGAAATTATGTGGCAAACAAATGTGGGCCCCAAGGAGGCTAGTTGGCGCATCAACTTCCTAGGAATGACACTTTTACATACAAATTCCACTTAGGAAATTTATTAGACAATTATAAATCTTAATCAATGATCTTTGTGTTTTATAGTCCACACAATTAAATATGTAGAGCCTATAAAATAACTTAAGTAAAATTGCCAAGATGTGGAACCATTCTAAGTCATTGGAATAGGTGGGTAGCCACCAATGCCCACCTAGTTCATATATCCAAATTATGAATAATAATAAGAGGAAGGATAAGAATTGAAACATGTTGTGGGGATCGGAGTTACTATAACAAGAGTGGATGACTTAGCATCCCATCTTGAGATAGTCTTCACCATTTTCTCTTGTTTCTCTTCGAACATTGTGTTAAGTATTGGTTGTTATGTGGATAGTGGATTGTCGAGACATATGAATTAGTATAAGAAACTCTTCAATGGGATTCAAGAGAAAGTAAGAGGAGTGATTACAGAGCTGAGTGATGATGGTACTTATCCTATGAAATGATTAAAGGCTTCATTCCCTTTTGAATTCCATCAAGTCACGTTCTTGAGTTGAATGTTGTTTTTTTTTAATAAAAATATTCTTTCATTTACTTGTATGACATATATTTAGTGTAGTGAAGGAAAACAATTCATAATTAATGATTGTAGTCTTAAAATACTAAGGAGCTTGACTATAGGTGTGAGAGATAGTGTCCTTCGTAGGTTACTTGGAAATCTTATGGCACGTGTACATGCTAGTGGGAAGTTGGGTGAGCCTTCAAGTATTGAGAAGCCATATGTAGAGAATATATGGAATTATGCCATGGAGATAAGTTCAAAAACTATTATGGAATCATTTATTGATTCCATTATTTCAGGTAATGGATTATTAAAGAGTACTATTGCATAGGGTTGTTGTATTCCCTTGTAAAAAGTGTTGGCCTTAATGAATTTGTTTCCAGTTACCAAAGAATTCTCTTAGAAAGTGGGGTTGAGCATGTGAAGGATTTTGCTTCACTTGATAGGGGTTCTGAGGTTCCTGCGATAAATATTCTTGTTTACAATTTGTTAGAGTCACTATGTGGGTATGTGAGTCCCTATGATATTTGTGTATATTTTTATCTTTTTTATTTTGATAGATCTAATACACTTATCTTGGTTTTGTATGGAGATGCGATCATCTTTGTAGGAATACCTAAATAGATTATGATGTGGTGTCTAAATATTCTGGACCATAAATTTGATATGATGTATATTGGAGTTTGGCATATCATTGATGATCCAGGGACATGTTCCTTCAAATTCATATATGGGTAAGCCCCTAACAAAGGGAAGGTTTGAGACATTATTATAGTAACTTATTTTTTGGATGTAGTGAGTCTTCTAAATCTTATAGGGTCTAGAATCTAAAAAAATGGAATACATTTATGGGATAAGGTGTGAAGTTTGATTAGGATGCATAGTTCTATATAACAAAGGTATCCCCTTTAGGAACTAAAAGCGGTGAGGAGGTTGTTATTTGAGAGTTTGGTTCATAGTTAGTGACAGGTTTGGGAAAAGAGAGGTTAAGAAAGGATAGTTTCCCTCTACTTCAATCCACATTAAGGTATGGTGTAATTATAAATTAAAGTATTCTTAGGGTGATGTAGATTCACCTATATCTTCAATGAGGGTAAATACACCTCCTTAGAGATATGCTAACCATATATCATTTTAGCTACTTCCATTTTTTTCCTTCTAACTATTTTGAGGAAAGGAGAGTATGATGCCTTTATCAAGGAAAATGATGTTTGGGCTAATGATTTATTCTAAGAGTGTTGCATATTTATATTTGTAGAAGGTAGGTTTCGTTGAGATGCTCACAGAGGAAACTACTATTTGTGAAAATAATTTTCTCCTAGAGTGGGAATTTTATATTTTTGGGTTACTCCAAAAGTGTGTATACCATGCTTAGGGGTGATTCGTGTGATGTGGAGCATAGTGTGTGATTCCTATCATTATTTTTATCTTAGAAAACATAAAAATTGGAGATAACTTACTCATGGATTGCTATACCTTGACTTGATTTGTATGTAGTGAAAATCCTTAGGAGGTTGGATCTACTTATGTGACATGGTGACATTATTCATTAGGAACACATGGGGGGATTGATTTCTTTATTTGGAAGATAAACTACTTGGAATAAGATTATTGGGAATTTAGGAGAAGGGCATTAAGTCCTAGGTAGCATGAGAGCACTTGGTTTCTTTTATGGAGGCTTGTGCTTAACTTCATGGAGATGCCAGGTGAACCTAAAGAAGCACATGGATTAGGGGCTAGCATTGTAGCATTGGATATCTATGAAGGAGATCCTTGAAATTTGAATTGTGGAGTGTTCACATTGAGACTCTTGTTTGATGGATTCAATTACCTTGGAACTTTCCATGTCTCACTTTAGAGTTGGAACACTTAACATGTGGGCCTATCTAGTTATGTTGATTTCTTATGGACCTTTTCCACTTTAGTATTGTTTGCATACCTAGCCTATCATATATATAAATGAATGAGATAGTATTGTCATTCATTGTATCAATCATCACATCATGTCTTAGAGAAGTAAAGCTAAGTGAACTTGTTTCTTTCATATGTACAATTATTATTCATTGTGCATTGCACTCTTATCTATTGCACTAGGGTTCTTGTGTTGATGAAAGAAAGGTTTTAGATTTAGGGTTTTCCCTAAGAAGTAAAGTGAAGTTATGGTTTTGGATAAAACCAAATGGAGCAAAGGGAGTGCTTGTTCATGTGATTATTATGAGATAATAAGACTAGTGTTTATGGAATTGAAATTTTTGGGACTAATTGGAGTTCTTGATGTGCATAAGGCAATGGAAAAATGTTTTTTTTTCTCTTCTACACTTGTTAAGCCCTATATATTATTACATTACATTTCTATCATTACAGTATTTGTTTCTTTATTGGACATTTAGGACCTTAATCATAATTGTAACCTTTGTCTCATATGTATGCCAAGGATACCTAGTTTTAGAGATCATCTCATCTTATGCATTTGATATAGTAAAAGGAGGCTTCTATCCATTCTCATTATGTAATCATCAAGTGTATAGTTACCTCTTCTGTATATTTTTATTTTTTGGGGGGAATTTGGTCCATAAAATTTGGTATCATAATATATGGTCCCTTTCATGGATCCTTCAAAATAAGTCATGTTTCCATTTTGGATATAACTTATTTCGTAGAAAGTTTCAAATAAATAATTTTTTGGGATCCTCAAGAGACATGGAAAAGTACTCATGATTATAATTGCAGGTTCTGATTCGCTATAATTTTTATATTTACAGTCTATAGAAGTTAGGGTTTTAACTAGTCTCAAACATGTGTTCTAGGTAAAAAAATTATATTTGGAACTTGCAAGTTCAAAATTGAGTGCCACTAGTTGAATCATAAATAATATGAACCATAGTGTGTCTAATAAAAATTTAAGAAGAATTTCTAAAAGAGTAGAACATGTGGCATGCTTTACAAGTTCACTTTCATTAAAGGAACAAAATGAATGACTTTTGGGAAAGTTACCATAACTTTTCCTTGGCACCTCAGAATTTGGTCAAACCTATGGAATTATAGAGAATACTTCAAGGTACTATAAGCCAAAATTTCCAACTCGTAGGGGATAAAATATAAAATATATTTTAGAAGAAAAGTTGGCTAGCAAAATAGTCTACAAACTAGGTTCTTTTTTTGCACGAATCTCCCTAACTTGTGGGAGTGGCCTGTGGTCTAAGAAATCATGAACCGAGGGCATCTAAGTCATCAAAATCACTTGGGGATCGCACTAGGCCTAAGACACACTAACCCTTAGAATGGATGTATTTTTTTGGTGTCTCCTCTCACTACCGCTGAGTTTCAAACCGTGGGACACCTAACAAATCAACCCCTTGAATACCAATCGTGCTAATGGGACTTGGATACAAAAATAAGGTTTTTAAAGGTATGTTAATTTGAATTTTGCATAAATTTTGACTTGAAGATCTATTTTGGGTGATTAAAAGGTGTTATAAAGAGAAAAAAAGAGGAAAATTATAGGTAAATATTATTTTTATATCACATGGAAAAAAAATTACAAAACATTATACACCCATAAAACCTCCAAGGGGTTCATTATTGACACTAGAGGGAATTCAAGAGATGGATTTTAGGATGTCCAAGATAGAAGATAAAATTGAAACAAACATGGTATAAAAGTTTGAAATCATAGATAATGGTAAGAAAATGACAATTGGAAGAGTTTAAAAAGGATCTCAAAGAAAATATAACCATCAAATATTATCTCAAAGATATGAAGGGGGGGGATTTTGAATGAGCTAAGACTCATCCTTACCCCTAATTCACCTCCTCAAGAAGAGGATAATGATACATGAGGGTTGATTCCTAGTCACATATTGAGAAAATTTAAACCGACAATTGGAGAACAAGAGGTTTGAATCTACAACACTTGATAATTCACCACTCCAAGATCAACATCATCATGGGTTCAACTCAAGAACAAGGAACTAACTCATTCCCAAGTTTGATATGAGAAATTTTGTTGGTAATGATCTAATAACATGGATATTCTAGATGGAGCAATTCTTTGATCTACACTAAGTACCTACTTTACAAAAGTTAACTATTACATCCTTCTATTTAGGGTTTGATCAATTTGTGTGGTACTAATGGCTTTGCAAACATAAAAGGGAATTATTGTCTCTTAGTCTATATGTATGGATCAATAGATAACACATTATGTAGATATTAAGAAAAACACAATCTTTAGAAAATTGATAAATATTGGGAATTTGGGTCCAGTTATAAAGCAAAGTAAGAACTTTCAAAAGTCAATTCTTAGAGTGAAGGAAACTCTAGAGGATAATTTGTTGTATATTTGTATGGGTACTTTAAATGAGAGCATTAAGCATGAGGTATATCTCTTCAAACCTAAATCATTGGAAAATGCTTTAGTTTTGCAAGGAAAGTTGAAAGTAAAAAAATGGCTACTAGAAGGGTTGCCACTAACACCTATAGAGAGGGAAATGTTCCCACTCATAATGTCACTTAGCTTAAAAGGTTGACACCTCATAAATTGAGTAAATAAGAGCAAAGTGACTATGCTTCAATTGTGATAGGAAGTATAGTAAGGGACATAAGTGAAATGAGAAGAAATTATTTGACTTAAACTGTGAAGAAGAGGAATATCAAGAACTAGAATAGTCTTAAGATATAGAACTAGAAGATAGTACTCCAATCATATTATTGTCATGCATTTGTTGGTATTATTACTCCTAAAACTCTCAAGATAGAAGGATACACCAAAAAATAAAAGGTAAAATTATTGATTAATTTTGGTAGTAACCATAACTTCAATAATTGTAAATTAGCCAAATCTCTCAATTGATTTATATATCCAACACTAGAGCTTCAAGTAATGATTGCAAATGGAAGTACAATAAATTATTCAATTAAGTTCCATAGTATTAATCTCACTATGGGAGAGTATTTATTGGATATCCAATGATTACAATCCAAATGGGTGGTGCTAATACTGGGGTCCAATTATTACAATGGGTGGTGCTAATACTGAGGTCCAATGGTTACAATCATTGGGAATTTATCGCTCTTAATTTTAAGGAAAATTTCATGAGATTATCCTCAGAAGACAAGGAAATTTAACTCAAATGTATCCCAAGGAATCCTTCTAAAGTGATAATATCTAACAACATGACAGAATTACTATAAAAAAGGGACACCATTGTGTAATTGCATGTTTTTGCTCCCTAGATGCCCAAACATCTAGACCATATGTTCACATTGATGTCCAAATATTTATTGACAACAATTCCAAGGTATATGTAGAAATACCTAAAGGTATTACACATGCTCAAGATCATGATCATGTTATTAACTTGCAACTGAGAAGTGTACCAGCTAATATCAAACTTTAAAGGTACCCATATGCAAAAAAGAGTGAGATTAAGGATATGGTTCAAGAAAAGTTAGATGTTGGCATCATTCAACCTAGCCAAAATTCTTTCTCTTCACTAATGGTGATGGTTTAGAAAAAGTAAGGTTCATTGTGTATGTGTCTAAATTATAAAGAGCTCAACAAGATGTTTATTGAAGATAAGTTATGTATTCATGTTATTGATGAATTATAAGATGAATTGCATGGATCAATTTTCTTTGACAAGTTGTATCTCCATTATAGATATCATCAAATTATCCTGTAGCAAGAAGAGATTGTGAAAACAACCTTTAGAACACATGAATGTCAATATGATTTTTTGGTGATGCCATTTAGCCTTACCAATGCACCTTCCACATTTCAAATCTTGATGAATTCAAATATTTTTAAACATTTACTGAAAAAATCTATGTTTGTATTTTTTGATGATATACTAATCTAAAAGAAATATTGGTAATATCAAGTACAACATGTTGACATGGTATTAAAACCATTGGAGGAGCAAAAATTATATGCAAAGCCATCCTAGTGTGCTTCTGGGGTTCATGAACTGAAATATTTGGGTCATATTGTATCTCATGAAGGCATCAAAGTGGACCCTAAAAAAATTAAAGCTATGATGGAATGGCCAATTCTCAAAACTTTGATGAATATTAAAGGATTCTTAAGGTTGACAAGCCCAAGCTTCTTATGATTTCCCTAGATAGGATTTGGAGAGCATTAAACTCGGTCATAGTTTATGATAAGTTTGATGGAAAAACATGTTTCAGCTTGAGATAAGTTGCAGATAATTGTAACTCCATATTTATGTATATATGAAGAGTTATTTTCTATCCAAACTTTATATACTTGTAGATCTAATTTTCAGATTATGTTCTCATAATGGTGGAATGGTTTTTTATGTTGGCTGTGTATGTTTATTCAAATTAATTGTGACCAAATTTTATAAGTGATTTGACAAACATATAAAATCTAAGTGTGTTGGTTCATGGATGATCTATTGTAGTAAGAAATTTATAGAAGTTACATGTTTTGGATGTGTTCCCTAAGGGGTGGAATCATTGTTCCATTAAAGAAAAATTGTTCAATGTTTATTTTCGTGGGCTTCCTTGTGTATTTGGTTGGACAAAAGTGAAATATATTGATGTAGTTTATATTTTAGATTTGTTCCCAAGGATAAAAATTCACATGAAATAGATTTGGTGAATCTCAAGGCTAAGGTGAAATTTTTGAATTTACATTAAGAGGCAATTTCTTAATATTTCATAGTTACTAGACCCATGGGCATGGGATCTCCCATGTGCATCAATTGTTGCAAGGGGGGAGATTCTAGTGTTTTTACTTTTCTTTATCATCATATTCCTTTTGGCATGGGGTGACCCACATGTAAGGGACTAACCCACATGTATTCAACATGTGGATTGCATAAGATACATCCAGTTGTCCAAGATATGAAGAATAGAGATGTACAGAGAATCCTCTTCATATTATGCTTAATTAGGTACAACATGGCCATATATAGGAATGGCATCCCAATCATGAAGTGAACCCAAGTATTGGGTATGCTTACTTTGTGACATTGACATTGTAAGTTGGTGTCCATTTTTTCCTTATTATTCTCCAAAAGGCACTTAGATGTTTCCTATTTGTCAGAGTTGCTACAATTTTGGTAACTACATGCTACCACATCATTTATTTGAAGAATAGAGAGGTAATTTGACTCAGATCATTTATCTTCACAAAAATAACCCTAATTATGGGTAGCCTTGATGCTATTAAAAATTTGCATACTGGTTGAGTTTGTGGGTTAGGAGTAGTAGCAATAAAACCTCCAAATACATCATGAGATCTCTTTGAGATGGATCAATGATAGTTTATTCATATTGATATATACCATAAATAAGGACAATTATAAATATAGACTGCATGAATGATTCTCAAAGTGTTAATGATCTCCTATGCACCTTCCCTCTCTCCACCCAATTAGTTTGTATCATCTTTTAAATATTTTCACAATGAAAGACAAGATGATTACATAAAATGGGAGATTTCTAAAGGGAGTTGGAAAATTGTGCATTGACTTTGGAGTTTGTTAACAGAAAAATAATGGGTGAAGACCTTGACTCATTAAGCATGAAGGAACTCAAGCATATTGAAATTCAATTGGAAAAAAGTATCACTTGTGTACGATCGAAGAAGGTAACTCATCACAAACTATTTTGATACTTATAGGTTATGTATATATCAAAAATTATGATTAATTATAGATTTGGGCTTGAACTACACTCATAATCATTAGCCTTTATCTTTTTTTCCTTTTATGAACAGAACGAAGTGTTGCTTGGTGAGATAGAGAATCTGCGAAAACAGGTATATAGAAAAACACATAGTGAATGCCTTATATTAATATATAATTTTGTTTATCAGATGCCCTTCATGTTTGAAAATATCTTGTAGTAGGTAAATGGCCTACCTCATCTCACCTAATATGGAATGCAATTTGCATATTTATTCCAATTATACATTCATTGCCCTGCTTTAACATATGAAACTAGGCAAAGATTTTTATCCTTTCATTTACACTACAAAAAAATATATACTTCCATAATGAAAAAATTTCAAAGAAAAAAGATTTATAGTAATGATATCTCATGCTGGATCAACTTGTCTTGCACGTGCACACAAATCCTCTAAATGCATCTTCTGTGAGTACATAAAATCCAATACCAAGAAATATGTGTGTCCACCTCCAATATTGGACAAACACTCAATCATCCATTAGTTCCACTTGCAAAGCTGGGACAAAGACCCATTCCACTTGCAACATTGGAACAAACCTTGCAATGCTAGTCAAAAGATTTTAAGTTCATGAAATTCATATCTAGTTATACTTAAAAGCTAGATACACACATAATTAGAGGAAAAAAGAATCCATTATGAACCATGCATATCTACATAAAACTTACAACAAACATAACACCAATTATAAATTATGTAAACCAAATTTATAATCTCCAAAGATCAAAGTTCTTAAATTTAATATAAAATGTTAAATATAATAATGAATATGAACATATGTGAATTGAATAAATACATAAGAAATATGCAAGCATAAGTTAATTAGCAAAAAAGAAAAATACATTCAAATAAGAAAACATAAATATACAATCACCATCCACCCTTCCCTGGAAAAAACGAAACTCTCACTCCCAACCACTCTTAACAAACTGAAAAACCCAAAACATATACTTCATAGTTTTGGAGCCCTAACAAACAAGACATACCATCCCATAATCCACTCTTTGCCAACATTTTTTTTCCTTGGGGAAAAAAATATCACAGTCCAAATTTGTATTTCAAAATCTGAACCATATTGTTCAGTTGCTATAAATA
This sequence comes from Larix kaempferi, assembly GCA_027924585.1. Lineage (NCBI taxonomy): Eukaryota > Viridiplantae > Streptophyta > Pinopsida > Pinales > Pinaceae > Larix > Larix kaempferi. Next base: position 8,441,329 of record BSBM01000764.1, on the reverse strand, counting down.
GCCTTACATTGTTTCTTTATATATGACGTTTGAGAGAGACTATTTCAAATTTGTATTTCAAAATCTGAACCATATTGTTCAATTGCTATAAATAGCCTTACATTGTTTCTTTATATATGACGTTTGAGAGAGACTATTCCTTCTTGGCAAAGAAGAATCTTATACATACTCCATATATATGCTTTAGTATAAATACGAAAAACATAAATAAACAGGCAAAAAATTTCTTTGTATGGCCCAAAGTTTTATGGAAAGATCGCTAGATAAAGAGGCCTATGGCCTAAATGGTTAGTTCTGCATAGGTCCTGGGTCGTTCTCCTTGTTGAGGTCTTTGTTGATCTCCCAAATTTGAGTGGCACTATCAACAAGTAGTAAACCTTGCTTGGAAAGTAGGTCTGCCCCTGAATTATATTATGTGTAGACATGATGGAATGATATATGCTCAAACACCTCAGAGATCCTGCAAATATCCTCATAGAGGGGTCTGAGAAAGATGTTTTGTAGGTGTCTCATGTGGTTGATCCAATCTATCACTAGGAGGGAATCACCAAGAACCTACAAAGATGTGACCCCAAATCTAAGGCCAAGTCGTAATAACTTCAAGACCACTGATAGCTCTGCCCTATTGTTGCTAGAAGTACCTATGCTAGCAACAAAATCGATTTTGTGGCAATCAGAAAAAATGGATGGAACCACCAATTCTCCCTTTGCTCGGGCTTCCTTGTGTGACACCATCAAAGAAGCTCTGAGGGACAAATTTATCTATCTGAAATGCTCTTTTCCTATCCTTTTTGGCCTCCAATCTGTCTTGAAGAAAATGAGCTAGAATAGAAAGACTTTTGAGCTAGAATAACAAGACATTTTGCAGCATAGATATGGGGATGTATTTTGCCAACATGCCTTTGGAGTGGAAAGTATAATAAATAACCACCTATGCAAAACACCCCAATTTAAGTTCATTGGTAATTGGATCTATACAAACCATGTTATAACAATTATCCATGCAATGCCAATTCTTTAAATGCTATATTATGTACTAATTTTATTTTATTTTTTCTCTTTAAGAAAATTGAAAAAAAATAATAAGTTTATATATATATATAACAAATTCTCCCTTCAACGCATACCAAGAATAGTTCTCTGGGAAACAATGCATATTCATTCATTTTATATACTCTTAACTTCCATCTTCTCTCGTATTCATAATAATAAATAAATAATATTGCAGCTTCCAAGTGGAATTTGAAACTTACAATCCAGCTGTAGTATTGTAATATTTCCATAAGTCGGACAAGCACAAGCACAGCAGTTTTACATGTAAAGCATATGAAAAAATAAAATTACAACAACTTACACGTAAGATTAGAGTAAGATCTAAGAATAATATAACATTACATTGTTTCCTTCTTGATTTCTATGTTAAGGTTTTCAATGCTGTCAACATCCTTTTGTTTTATATATCCAGGATGGTCTATTACTTGCCGAGAACCAGTTTCTGCGTAGTAAGGTAATGTATACACTCTCTCTCTATATATACATCTATTCTGATGCAAAGAAGTTCAAGGTTTCGTTTTATATTTTAGATAGAGGAACTCGAAGGCTTTTCTAGGAAGCCAGATCAATTGGAGGTCACTTTTGCTCAAAATTTCCTCCAAGGAAACACTTCGAGGGAAGCTCAGCAACACTCACAAACGGCTCCTGTAGTTATTCAAACGGCTCTTCAGCTAGGGTAAGTAGTGCTGTTTAGTTTTGTTAGTGTGTGTACTCTGTATCTCATAAGCAGCATTTAACAATTTTAATGGATATGCCTTGCCTTGTTATGAATGAATACAGATGAGGCTGGAAATGTATGATTCTTTTATGTGCTTAAGGTACGAGAAATTCTTTAAGTTTGTATGTTGTCAACAGATGTAATAAGGTGTTTTAGTTAGGTAATGCTCCTGGAAAAAGAGGCCGCTTCTAGTACTAAAAGAATTTTTAGATGCTTCAGCGACAATAATAACTATGACATCATTAACAGTTACAATCTGTATTCTGTATTCATGGTCTTGTATCCAATTGTGTTTTTTTGCATTTGCTCTTGCTATATAGCATTGTTGAACATTCATTCAACATGCTTCTGTTACCTCTGAAATCTTGCAGTGTTGGCATGTACCTTAGAAATCCAAAGTATACATACATAAGTTGGCTGCTGGCATTCTGATTCTTTTGTTTTATTATTCTTCCCAGATGATAGTTGTTATACAGTTTAACTCTGTTTTATATTAACCTGGAATGTGGGTTGTTAAACAATGAGAAGATTTGTACAAGTTGGATCTAGATCTACTTGTGTTCATCCTCAACAAAAACAGCTTGCACAAATTTGTTTTCATCTTTCCTTCTTTCTGTTTCGTACTTCATTCGTTTTTGCTTTCGCTACGAATCTCTCTACACAAATGTTCAGACGTTAAACGTTAGGATGGTCATAGATTTTGGAGAGAAACTGCAGCTTGATTAGCTCTTTATTGGTTCAGATTCAACTGTGAAAAAAGTTTTTTGAAAAGTGTTTTATTAAATCACTGCCACATATAGAAGTATAAGGACTCTGAACTTTTTCTGTTGTCATTTCAAAGCCACAGAGCTTTCTAATTTTCTAATTGACTACAAGATTCAAAGTATTTCTTCTCATCTACCCTACCTTAAGTCCAATATGATGCATCCCGCTACATAGTGAATATGGCTACAATCAGTTACAAATGTTCTGATTTATAGGATTCTAGAATATATATATATATAAAAGTGGATGGTTATATAGATCACCTATAATATGAAGTCAGAATTGAAAAAAAAAATAGAAAAGAATGTAATAATTAGATATAAGCTGAACTATTTTGATTGATTGTGCCAGATCAACAGATTATAGGATGAAACCTAGTCTTTAGATTATGTAAAATATGTTTTCTTGCGATTTTTTTTTATGGAAAAAAAACAGTGAATTACACGACAGAGCAAATCTATGAAACAACATGATGAGATACATTAACAATACATGATGGGATACATTAACAAAATCTCATTAGCAATAACAGTAATTAAAATGTAAATTTTAATAGTTGGGCAAGTTCTCTTGAAGCATGCTGCTCTGCCCTAAATGTCGATCCTTTTGTAGGTGCCCCTATTGTAGGTGCCCCTAGAGAGGCACGAGCTTACACGCATATCTAATGCATCTGGCGATAACAGATCTATCAAATGTTCATCTTAAATATTACAAGTATACAGACCAAGGAAATATCAGCTAATGAAAACAAGATCATAGAATGTACGTGGGATTTTAGAGTTTTGACATCTACACAATATAATTTGGTAGTATTGATAGTTCATGTACTGAAATTTGGAATGAATTGGTCAAATATTCTATGCAATATAATGGATTCTCTCTTTTAGTGGATAATTAAATTTTGAAAACTAATTTTAAAAACAAAACTTTAATTATTTAAATATTAAAAAACATAAATATCATTAGATTTCATATTTTTATTAAAATAATTATTAATAATTATTTATATGTTTTCATAGTGATCATTGAGATATTATATTTTTGTATTTTAAATATATGTTTGATTTTATTAGATAAATATCTATGTAAATTTATAGTATATTTGTGAATATTTAATTAAAAATAATATATATAAATAGTCTACTTCCTTATTTTATTTGTACTATATTTTTTTATTACTTTTTTTTTTTATCTAATCATATAATTAGTACTCCTACTATGATTTCAAGTTTTATGTGGACTTTTGTTCGAGTACTCTTACTATGATTTCAAGTTTTATTTTTGTTCGAGTACTCTTACTATGATTTCAAGTTTTATGTGGACTTTTGTTCCAGATTCTTAGTCACTCCAACCTTGTATAAACTGAAGAAGTGGATTATATCTTCTTGGTTTTAATTTTCACTACCTCAATCTTTACAATTGAAGATGTTAGAATAATGTGACTTTTTTTTATGATTTTATTAACTTTAAATTATTTTTTATTATTGATTAGTTATTTGTTTCATCATTAATAACTTTATTTACTATGCACAATGATTTCCTTACAATTTTATCTATTCAATTATTTCATAATAGTGAGAAAATGTTTTCGTGTAGTCTTTATTCATTATACTAATTAATGGAGCAAATAGATAAGACTATATTTATAGACTTTAAGAACACTCAAATTTATCCAATATAATGGAAATTGATGTACTTGAAATTCCATAGGTTTTGACTTGATCAATTTAGAATTTTTAGTTCATATGATGTATTGTGGATTCATATCGACCTAAGCCCAGTAGATGTTGGAAAAGTAGAACTTATATGGCTTCCTTAGTGATACTCTCACTATTGAGATGTTTGAATTATGTAACCTATTGTCTCACTATATTCCTTTACTTGGCCTAATGATTTTCTTATAATTCTATAGAATCATTTGTTTCAAATTAGTGAGAAAGAATATGTTCTTCAATGTTATATTATCCAGAGAAGAAACACCATGTGTAGGGAAGGAGCTACAACTTCCTTGTAATTTTATTAGATGCTCGAATGACTCACACTTTACCATGATTATTCAAAGCAATAAGAGTTGAAGTTCCCTTCCTCTCGTTAGACATAACCTATCAACATTCATTAACATCCATACCTTAAGCTCCTAATCTCTAAAATATATGAGACACTCTCACTAGCTTAGGCATATAATGAACTTGGCCAAGACCAAATGATGACCCACCTTTCACCAACTTAGGCATGTGTCCCAATGTCCTTAGGCATTTGGCCCAAACCAGCTCAAAACCCAACCTGAGAAACTAATGTTGTAACAAATGCACCTTGAAAAAATGTAGAAAGTGGTTTTGGACGTAGATAGTTACAAATAAAGTGATATTGAGCTTGAAAAGTACACCTTTTGTTAACAAACCTCTTATGCAATTATGATAAGATAAAATAATGCAAACTTCTTTAAATCGATTTCAACACAAACATTCTCAATAAAAGTTCAACGACACCTCTTTAGCTTCCCGCTCCAACAAACACCATTTATCCAACAAATCTATGATGCATCGAAAAAAACACAACTTAATTAACGTGGTTATTTCATAAATAATGAAATATAACAATACTGATGATCCTAAAGACATAAATAATAAATAAGTATAAGTACGTTAGCTAAATATTACATTAAGTTGGATCGATCATCTCATGAGCCTTTCAATGAGATCACTTAATCCATTATGCTGAAATCATTCTGCTGAAATCAGATAGCTTGAAATATTGATATCAACAGAGAGACTGATAGGATTGTAGCTGGAATGGATTTGGATTCTTTTTTTAGTAAAAATATGAGCGCTTGATAGGCGGAGTTAATATATAGGTCCAGTCTTAACTCGCAGAACTAAGACCGAAATTTCGAAATTTAATAATCGTACTTGAAACTCAGATGATTATCGAGTGAGATATGGATTTGTGTGTCGCCTAGATAGATATTGTAAACTCTTCTTGATGATATCAGATATGTAATTAATGTGATAGCTTCATTGAAATTCTTGAATTCTCAAATTGGATTTATGGCAGTTTGAATTTTGAAATGCTGACATTCTCCAATGTAAAATTGAATCGAAATTGCTAACAGGTCTGTATAAATAAGTTTGGAAAATCTCATATTGATAATCAAAATTTTATAAATATGAATGAGCCATTCTATAGAGGATAGTAGATAAAATTAGAAAATGAGATATTAGTCATAGTTCACATACAAAACTTAATTGTATTCTATTCAGATTGATACAAATATATAGAATTATATGAGTTTGAATTGTTGTAAGATCCAACTTATTATAAATTTAGAGAATATCTCAATAATCTTTCGCAAAGCCAAACTAAATATACTAAAATAACAATTAATTCTAACAATCTCCCTTAATGATTATATTACAAATAATAATACTGAAATTAAACATAATCATATTTTTGGATATTGAAATTACATAGCACTTCTACCCACTTTGAAATCTCATATCTCATAGCTCAACCATCAACTTCAAACTACCACTTGATACATTTAAGGTATAATTTCCTTTAACCATCAACGACGTATTTGTAAGATCAATGTTTCTTGACTACCCTGAAAAATAGTCTCGATATTGAATCACCCTATTGGCATATTTCCATCTGTGAAAATATAGTGAACTATATATTTCAATAATTATATAGGCATATAATAGACTATAGACATAATTAAATCAATGATATGTTCTTGAGAAGGTCAAGATCCACCAACTTAAATTGCATTACTATGTTCTATGAGTGTTCTTTCATCATATAATATTACAAACAAAATAATACTAATACATTTCTTAAAACTATTTTTAAAATAAAAATCAGTTCAAGGGTTGTTCCATGGCCTTGCGCTACACCTTTCCCTTTCTTTTCGATCGGATCTAAGCTTGATATGGCATTCATCCTCTCGGGGCTTTTTATTATAAATTAGGAACAACATTATGATCTTGTTTCTCACACATCCAAGGAATCTGGAGACAAGTTAAACTGTACATGCACTTAAGTTAATTCGACATAATTTATTTCCTTCCACTACTCTTTCGGCCTCAATTTGTGTCTTTGTACTTTCTCACTACACAATGACATTCATGTAAATCTAGAGAGCTAGGAGTAGGTCTCAGTTCTATTCTTATTATTTTCAAGTTTTTTCTTTTTCACGGCTGCAACAATTCATGGGCTCTCTCGAACTAGGATGATTATATTTCCATAACCATAGTTTCATATTTGCCACGGATCAAATTTTAATAGGGGAATCAACAATATGTGGCTCTCTAAACTTCTGGTGCATCGCTCTGCTCTGGAATCTCTAGCAATGTTGATAGCAAGAAAGGTATGGCGGTGACGACGATCCTTATCTCGATTGTTGATTCCCTCCATCCAATGGGCATGGAGCAAAGTCAACCTTTGACTTTGCTCCATGCTTGTTGGATGGAGGGAATCATCAATCGAGATAAGCTCAAGAGGCGGAGACTCCAATGGTGACCGGCTCATCTCTCTAGTGAATCAGTTCTGCATCTGGATATGACAGGATATGGTTTCCAACATACATATAATGGATATTTGGAAGCTTTGACAACAATATTTCCTCTAGGTAGTGATTTAATTCATACTTGTGTTTAGTCTCTTCTTTTATGTCTAGATCACAGCCTAACAACTGCTACTCTCCACAATGACAGACTCTCCAATATGTTTGATCCACGGCAACTCCAATAGACAGGGAGACGGATGACTTTTAACTCAGCAACCCTCTCGTGCCAATGACGGCTCCAGCTCTGGCAAAGGTTCCTCTCTATGGAAACAACACACAACAAACACACACGGTATAAAACAAAAGTATTCACATGAAATAATCACTCACAAAAGAAATCTACTCTCACACCCTAGTCCTACTCCTATAGCGGAATCGGCTACCACAACTCTCAAATCTTCCTGGCCCTCCCATAAGGGAGTTAAGCCAGAACCAGCTCTAATACCAAATTAGAAAATGAGATAGTAGCCATAGTTCACATACAAAACTTAATTGTATTCTATTATCTTAGATTTAGATTGATACAAATATATAGTATTATCCTAATGGTCAAATCCAACTTATTCTAAATTTAGAGAGATAGATTGAGAGAATATCTAAACAATCTCCAACAAACCCAGACCAAATCTACTAAAGTAAGTATTAATTCTAACCGATAAGATATTTAATTAAACACTAAATTATTATTAATTCATAATTTTATTATTAATTATTTAATAAATTCTTATATCAATGTTATAACTATATTAAATTAGAATATTAATGTTCTAACTAACCAAGAAAGCAACTATATTTTTTATAATTTTATTATGAGACCTAAGAATTGGAAAAGGCTAACCAGGTTTGAATAAGCCTAGAATTTTTTATTTGTGATACTAGTGACATGGGATTGAATAGTAGTAGAGCCAATGGATATGTACAACACAATATTCGAATTAGCCTTGGAAATCTAAACAACAAATTGAGAATTCATTAGTCTCGATAAAATGGTGAACAATGTTGAAAACAAATATGGAAACACATGTTGCAGTTTTGAAGAGAAAATTGAGGCATCGCAGGGATAACAAAGTGAGAATAATAGTGAGTAATAAGAGTGGATTACAAAGTGAGAATAATAGAGAGTAATAGGAGTGGATTGTGGTGTATGTTGATATGTGGTAAAGATTTAAATTGGTGGGAGGTTTTCATTACTGGTTTAGGTTCCATTCTTAGAGTGAGGGTGCATTTGGTATATAAAACTAAGGATTAATGATAAATGTATATTTTTTTAAATTACCCATTGAAAATTGAATTGCATTTTGTACACATCTGTGTGCATGTAAAAAAAAATATTGCTTACAAAAATTGAAAAATCAGAAATACCCTTTTGAATATTAGCGTGTCGATGTGGGGCGTATATATTTTTTTAAACTTTTTGGTTGTGAACTTTTTATGTTCTTGATTTTTCTTTGAGTTTCTTTGAAGTTGTGGACATGGTTTTTAAGTGTAAGTTTTAAATGAAATTTAAAAAAATATCATACGAACTCAAAAATGAGTAAATTATATGCCAGCGGATAAACAATTCATTGATGAATCCACTGACATCAAGTCATCCACCTAAGGTGCAATTAATGATAGGGTTTATGCCTTTCAAAGAGGCAAGTAAAATTAAATGTGCGAATAAGGGGGTTGAGGGTATGTTTCTAAAGCCCTCTATCGATTTATTAGCTCGATCAAGGCTTTGAGTGTTTTTTTAAATACCTCAATAGAGGGCTCAACCATGGTTAAGAAAATAGATCGATTAATATTTTTAAAATCTCGATCGATCTAATTTCTACTTTCTACATCCTGTGAACTATTAAATATTTTATTTTTAATAATGAAAATAGCACACTCGAGATTTTTTGAAAACCTCAATCGAGAGGGTTTAGGTAAACCTCAATCAAGCGTTGGATCTCAATCGAAGGTTATCTTAACCCTTGATTGAGGTTTTAAAAAATGATCAATCAAACACTTGGTTAATCCCTCAATCAAGCTCTCAAAAGCTTGATCAAGGGCTTAACCAAGGCTCGATCAAGATTTCAAAAGCTCGATCAAGGGCTTAACCAAGGCTCAATCGAGTTTTTTTTTTTACAATTTGTGCCCACCTCTTTCCAAAATATGTTAATCTTCATGGGAACACCCTAATAGCAACATATTTTTGTTTCTAAGGTGAGATATACAAGCAATCTTATGGAGTATACGGATTCCCCCTCTCTTCCATTGTGTTTAATTTATTCATAAAGGATTTGAGAACAATGCCCTTTCTTCGTTCCCTCCTCATCACAAGCTTTAGATTCATTTTACCAAAGATAGCTTTGTTATATGGCCCCATGGTTGTGACAACTTGGAAATTTTTTAGCACCTTAATGGATAGTTTGAGCACATTAAATTTCCCTTAGACTCATTGAGATTGATGGCACCCTTCCCTTTTTTAATGTCCCTTTCACAAAAAAAAGCAAAATTGGTCCATGGCCCACTAGGTTTATAGGAAAAATAACTACACTACACAATACCTCCATGTAGAGTCCCAACACTATCCTACACAAAAACTTGGGGTTCTCAACACTAGCAACTAGGGCCCTACAAATATTTGATAAACATCATCTAGAAGAAGAGAAAATCCATCTCATTAAGGTCCTTAAAGATAATAATTATAAATATCATCAATGGATTAAGGCCTTTTAGAATACCAGTAGAGGACTTAGAAACAAGGAACACATCAATGATGGAGTCTACAAAGTCCTTCTGTCCTACAAAAATGGAACCATCAACAAGTTAATTGGATTTTTTTAGGGAAGAAAATATTGGGGCCACTTTCAAAACCCTATCAACAATTAGAAACTCCTTTAGGTCACTTAAGAACCCTACTAATCTCATTGTTCATAAGGATGTCTACATGATTCTTTGCTCATGTGGTAAATCATACATAGGAAAAACTAGTTGTTCCATCAAGATTAGGATTCCATAACATGTAACTAATATTACACACAATCACACTCACATCGACTTTAGCTAAGCACTCAGACAAATCGAACCATCATCTTTTCTAGAGGATTCCAAAATCCGAGTGAAGGAAGATCACTACTACAACATAAAATTTAGAAAAGAAATTGAAATAAAAAAAAATTTAAAAAAATGTGTGAATAATCTTAACAAAGATGATGAATGAAGCAATAGTTAGTTGGGTTCTGACCTTATGAACCAAGTTTATTTTCACATAATTTTCCATTTTTCAATAATTCTCCATTATTCCTTTTTTTAGCAATGATTTTCTTTTTCATATTTTTTAATTTTTTATAGAATTCAATATTAATTGGTGTAGTCTAAATATTCTACATTTTCAACTTTTTCTGAATATATTTTCCGTCTTGTTTTGCTTGGTGTCCTGTTGGAAATCTGTAAAAAATATTAGAATCACATATATTAGTGATGGAAATTGAAGAATCTAGGTGCCACGGGGATATTTTAGGATGTTGAATCTACTTATGGATTCAAAAACACAATTTGAACACTTCCAAATTTGGATTTTACTAAACAAAATTTACCGGATTCCAACCAAAACCTACTGGAAAATCCAAAACATAAAATAAATAGACTACTCCAACTCCTTATTAATTTACTCTGTAATTGGTTCTTCAATTAATTTTAGTTATATATTATTACCTTTCTAATATTAACAAATAAACAAGAGCCACGTGGTGGTAATGTCCCTACTCTATAGAAAAATAGTAATCTAGAACATTGACAACTAAATAGGCTATAAAGAAATGACGGAATGCTACAATGCGGCAATCAATAACTGAATGCTAAAATGCATGAAATTCTTATAGCCATTTGATTAAACTATGAACTAATTTATTAGTGCCTTTCGCTATGGGCATATTAAAAAAAGAACCAAGGAAAATAATGATTATCCAAAAGTAGAATGTAAAAATGGAAAAACAAAGATGCAATTTCAATATCAGTTGAGTAGGAAAATTGCAAATATGGCATGAATTACTACATGTCTATTGTTTCAAATATATGGAAAACATTTCTATAAATGTTATTTCCAAAAGCCAACTTTTTCCTCAATACATTTATAATTTTCATTGGTATTTTGTAACTCAGTTCAAAAAATAAATAAGTTGCTTTGTTTATGCTATAGGAAATTGGACAAGCTCCTCAGTCCATGGCCTGGTACTTGTATCCATAGTCAGCAGTAAAAGTTATTTTATACTACATTTTGTTCCTGTGTCTCGAATGTGTAATCTGCATAACTAATTTGAAGGAAATTTATGTTAAAGACAAGAAATCCAAGAATTAAAACATAAATTTGAAATTTATTTGCAACAACAACATGACAAAGTGAAAAAAAGGCATGGCATGAGTGATATTGACTGCAAATTTGATTTTTGGTTATGATGAGTGATATCAATACTTTAATCACCTACGATTCATTTGGGACATCACATTCTTCAGCCATGGCATGGGTTGGCAAGTGATATTGTTGTGGTCTCTGTAGCAAATGGAATAAGAAACAATGTTATGGGAGTAGTAAGTCAAAAGAAGTGGCTAGGGGGGAGAAAAAAAGTTGTGCTAATTTCAATAATACAAAGTAGTTTGACGAACACAAGAATCAACGTGCCTTTGTTGAGAGTGCTTAAATATATTAAATATATTATATAATATTAAGTATAATGAGTTTATTAGTTTTAAGAATAGAAAACGGTGAATACACTCTCTATTGCAACATATATAGGGCTTCGAGAAGTGATGCAGGGGCATTTAGTCCGGCCAGCTAACTGATCATTTAAGCCGAATCATGAGGACCTGAAAATCAAGAAAATAAAACTTGATTGAATATCTTATTAAATGAATATTTATGTGGTAATTAGTAGGTTGTCAGTTATAAATTTTAAGTAGGAATAAAGGACTATTCACAGCTCCCTACATGGAGGCTAGGCCGTTACAGTTTTTTAGGAGTAGTTAGTTAAAATTAGTAAGAGACTCTTCAGTTTAGGCAAGTAGAATCTTGGGAATGGCCGTTCCAAGCATTTTTTTTGTAACTCTTGGTTAGAGAGGAAATGGAAGAGTTTTTTTGTTGTCATAAAAAGAAAAAGAAAAAAAGAACAACCTGTAACTCGAGAGAGGAGGAATGTGTGATAACCTTTCAAATAATAAAAGAATGAATTCGAGATTTTGAGAGGGAGATCAGGTATTTGTGTGAACAATTTAAGAATGGATGGAAAAATTTCTATTGCTTCTTCCTTAATTTTCTGAGTTCATGGTAGCTGTGTTACTTTTATGCATGGAGGCGTTTTATTATCTGTTATCTAAACCATCCTATGAGTTACAGTCACACCAGAGTTTTCATTTCAACAGAATCGGATTCAGGGTCCAACCATTTCCACATGCAAATGCTGAGGATGCCCAATAGGAACGATTGAGCCGAGATCCATTCAAAATATAACTCAGCGATCAAAGTTTGAAAGAAACTGATGGTTTCTTGGTGTTGGGCGCAGGGGAAGCTTTCACATGAACCAAAAAAAATCAAGTTAGGGCTTCACATGCAGAAGGGGACTCCAAATGCGAGTTGGATTGGTCCATTGAGATCAGGTTCGAAAGATTCAAAGTGTTAATCCCCTCTTGCAGTCGATATTGAGGGATATCCATCGAGGCCCAGAGACAATGCGTTGGTTGTTGCTGCAGGGTTGATACATGGAGTTAATGGTTTGATAAACCAAGGAGCCCATTGCCATGAAGGAGTAACTGAACCACGATACCTTGCTGAATATCGCCATCCCAACAAGAGAATCGAACCTGCATAGTGAGGAGTGATCACCCATTGCGTGTATGGGCACATGGGTGTGGTCATATGAGAGGCAGCACAGGGTTAACCAAAACACTAGAACCGTGGTAGTGAGTTCAGGAACAAAGTCCAATCTTGATGAGAGATGAGGAAATCCACTTAATTCGTGTAGTGACAATATTCTCTAAGTTCTTACAATTTTCAGGCATCAATTTTGGTACCAGAGCGAGGAAATTGCTCAGCAAAATAAGGAAAAGACATAGTTGTTCGTGTTGGTAGAGCTCGAGGTTGTGGCAGAGGAAGACCAGCAGCAAATGCAGAGGTTATGGAGGAGTTGAGAGAGCTAAGAGCACGTATGGTAGCTATGGAGCTGGGAAAATAGAGAGATCCAGTGGTAGGAGATGTGAGTGAGCCTGAAGAGGAAGAACGTGAAGAGGAGGCAGCTCGTGTAGCAGAGACACCTGAAATGAGATGCCTTCAATCCATTTTAGGAACCACATCCAAACTAAAGCCTAAGATGCTTGCCTATGAGGTAAGCCTTACTATTGAACACCTCGTTAACTAGATCAGTGAATTGGACAAATATTTTGAGTATGATGAGATTGAGGAGAACATGAAAGTCAGATTGGAAGTGACACGATTGAAGGGGCATGCATCCCTCTAGTGGGATAGTGTGCAGGCAGAAAGGAGAAGGAAGAATAAGCCAATAATCAAGAGCTGGGATAGGATGGTGGCCAAGATGAAGGCCAAATTCTTTCCCAAGGATTACCAGCTAACTTTGTACAGGCAAATGCAAAATTTGAGGCAGAGAGTGCTGACTGTGAGAAAGTACACTGAGGAATTTTACAAAATAAATTTGAGAGCTAGTTATGTGGAGGAATCAGCCGAGAAGGCTGCCCGATATGTAAATGGCTTGAGGATGGAGATCCAGGATGAAATCAGCATGATATCACCTAGGACAATGGAAGAGGCCTACCAATGTGCCTTGAGAGCAGAAGAGAAGCTATTGAGGAAATAAAACTTCAATAGAGGAAGAGGTTCATCCAAGGGGAGAGGACAATCAACTGGAAGGGAGAAGTTTGCATCCCAAAGGGGGGAGTCCAGTAATTCGAATCAGTAGGAGCAGCAAGACCGAAACAGTGACTCAAGAGGAAGAAGACCCTACTAGGGAGGTAGAGGTAGAGGGAGAGGCAGAGAAGCTGTCTTTAGATGTTACAAATGTAACAAGTTGGGTCATAGATCTTTCAAATGCCCGGAGAAGGAAAACATAGGACAACAAGGGGCCTATGTAGCTCAGGAGGAGCAGCAGCAAGCGAAGTTACCATTGGTTGAAAACCTACCTAAGACTGGAGAAGCTTTGATGATAAACAAAGTCTTGTTGAAACCTGAGAAGGAAAGTGCAGAACCTGCTCAGAGGAAAGCCTTGTTTAGGACTATGTGCAAGGTCAAAGGAAAGTGCTGCAAGATGGTGATTGATAGTGGGAGTATTGACAATCTGGTTTCCACAGAGATGGTGGAGAAACCGAGATTGAAGAAGATCAAACATCCGGTCCCCTACAAGGTATCCTGGTTACACAAAGAACATCAAATCCTAGTAAGTGAGCAATGTGAGTTTGATTTGCAAGTAGGCACATATAAAGATAAAGTAATATGCGATATTATGCCCATGGATATATGTCATGTTCTTTTGGGGAGACCTTGGCAGTTTGACAGGAAAGTATTGCATGACGGTAGGAGGAACTGCTACAGTTTCGATAAGGATGGAATGAGACATGTCTTACTTCCTTTGCAAGAAGGTAGTACAGTAGAGCACCCAAGAGCAAAAGTCTTGATGTTGACAGTATTTGCAGCAGTTTGAGGAGGAGGAAGTGAACTACACTGTGATGTGCAAGCCCAAGGTAGTAATGATGAAGACTATTATTTCAGACCTACCTGAAGAAATTCAGAGAATGTTGGCTGAATTTGGTGACATAGTGGTGGATGATTTACCCAATGAGTTGCCGCCAAAGAGAGATATCAACCATCACATTGACTTCATTCCGGGAGCTAGCTTACCCAACAAGGAAGCCTATAGGTTGACACCTCAGGAGAATGAAGAGATCATAAAGCAAGTGCAAGTACTATTGGATAAGGGGATGATTAAGAAAAGTTTGAGCCCATGTGCAGTACTTGTAGTGTTAAGCCCAAATAAAGGTGGTGAATGGAGGATGTGCACGGATTCACGAGCCATTAATAAAATAACCATCAGATACAGGTTCCCATTGCCTAGGATGGATGACATAATGGACTGTTTGAGCGGGGCAGCATACTTTACTAAGATAGATCTAAAAAGTGGGTATCATCATATCAAAATTAGAGAGGGGGATGAGTGGAAGACAACCTTCAAAACAAATGAAGGGTTGTATGAGTGGTTGGTCATGCCATTCAGGTTTTATGAGATTGATGAATGAAATCCTGAGAGACTTCATAGGAAAATTTGTGATCGTCTACTTGGATGATATACTAATTTTTAGTCAGTCAAAGGAGGAGCATCTAAGGCATCTTAGATGTGTCTTGGAAAAGTTGCAATCAGAGAAATTGTTAGTGAATATCAAGAAGTGTTCATTCATGAAATCTAAGTTAGTGTATTTGGGCTTTGTGGTTTCGAAGGATGGTTTGAAGATGGACCCAGAAAAGGTGCAAGCAATTTTGGATTGGCCTTCCCCCCAAAGCATATTTGAGGTAAGGAGCTTCCATGGCTTAGCAAGATTTTACAGAAAATTCATAAGGAACTTTAGTGGCATTTGTTCACCCATTTTTGAGACTATTAGAAAGGACAAGCAGCCATTCAATTGGACAGCAGGAGCTGAAAATAACTTTCAGCTGTTAAAGAAAAAGATTACGGAGCAGCCCGTGTTGGGGTTACTAGACTTTAGAAAACCATTCCAAGTTACATGTGATGCTAGTGGGATAGCCATTGGGGCTGTGCTCAGTCAAGAAATTAAACTAGTGGCCTATTTTAGTGAAAAACTAAATGATGCAAAACAGAAATATTCCTCATATGACAAGGAATTCTATGCTATAGTCCAAGCCCTGAAACATTGGAGGCATTATTTGATGCCTCAAGAATTTGTATTGTATTCTGACAACCATGCTTTGCAGTACATAATGTAGCAGCCTAAATTGAATCAAAAACATGCCAAATGGGTAGAGTTCCTGCATAGTTTCACTTTTGTGTTGAAGCATATTAGTGGACAATCAAACCGTGTAGCTGATGCATTGAGCAGGAGAACCTTAATCATACAGGAAACTCAGGTACAAGTTTTAGAATTTGAATATCTTGGAGATTTATATGAAACTGACTCAATGATTTTCAGTGTGCATATAGAGCATGCAAGAACCCTGTAGAAGTGGACAGAGAGTTGTGAGATGAATATATGTTGTAGGATGGTTTACTTTTCAAAAACAGTAAGTTGTGTATCCCAAGCTGCTCAATGAGGGAAAATTTGATTCAAGAGAAGCACAATGGTGGAATGGCTAGTCACTTTGGAAGTGATAAGACTTATGGACAGCTAAGTCATTTTTACTTCTGGCCCAAGATGAGGTCTGAGGTTGAGAAATTTGTGGGCAGATGTAGAATCTGTCAGCATGCCAAGGGAAGAAGCCAAAACACAGGCTTATACACACCCTTGCCTGTTCCCACTAGGGCTTGGGATTCTGTGAGTATGGAATTTATTTTAGGATTGCCGAAGACTCAGAAAGTAAATGATTCCATCTTTGTAGTAGTGGATAGATTTACAAAAATGGCACATTTCATTCCTTGTTTTAAGACAAGTGATGCCACTCACATAGCAAACTTGTTCTTTAATGAAGTGGTGAAGCTGCATGGTTTGCTTAGAAGTATTATCTCCGATAGGGATACGAGGTTCACAGGTCACTTCTGGAGGACATTGTGGAAGAAGTTGGGTACTAAGTTGAATTTCAGTTCAGCTTATCATTCACAATTGGATGGCCAGACTGAGGTAGTCAATAGGAGTCTGGGTAACATGCTGAGGAGCTTGGTTGGAGAAAATCCAAAACAGTGGGATAGAGTGTTGGCACAAGCTGAGTTTGCCTATAATGACTCGCCAAATAGAAGCACAGGCATGAGCCCATTTCAGGTCTTGTATGGCATGCATCCTAGGGGAGTATATGAATTGCAAGATTTGGGACAGATGAAAAAGAGGAGTGCGGATGGAGAAGACTTTGCAGCTAGAATCAGAGAGCTACAAGAAGAAGTTAGAGAGAGGCCACAAAGAAGTAATGCAAACTACAAAGTGAGATATGACTCTAAAAGAAGAGAAAAGAATTATGAGGTGGGAGACCTAGTGTTAGCCCATCTGAGAAAGGAAAGGTTTCCTAAGAGATAGTACAACAAACTGAAAATGAAGAAGATTGGGCCATGCAAAATCCTCAGAAAGTTTTCTGCTAATGCTTATGAGCTGGAAATGCCAGCAGGAGCTGGCATATCTCCTATTTTTAATGTTGTTGATATATATCCCTTTACAGCAGATGATGCAAGTCAGGTTGCAGGAGACAAAGATGTTGATCATGATTTGAAATGGTTGAAGCAGATGCCAGTAGCACAGAAATTGGAGGCAGGGGATATCTTAGACACTAAAATTGCAAAGAGAACTAGGCAGAAGGACTACTTGGAGTATTTGGTAAAGTGGAAAGCACACCCCGTGGAAGATGCTACTTGGATGAGTGCAGCAAAACTAGCCGCCGAGGGTTTTTTTGTTGCTGACCTCTTGAACAGGAGTCCAATTCTTTCCGCCCTGGGAGTCTGATGCAGGGGCATTTAGTCTGGCCAACTAACTGATCATTTAAGCCGAATCATGAGGACCTGAAAATCAAGAAAATAAAACTTGATTGAATATATTATTAAATGAATACTTGTGTGGTAATTAGTAGGTTGTCAGTTATAAATTTTAAGTAGGAATAAAGGGCTATTCACATCTCCCTACGTGGAGGCTAGGCCGTTATATTTTTTTAGGAGTAGTTAGTTAAAATTAGTAAGACACTCTTCAATTTGGGCAAGTAGAATCTTGGGAATGGCTATTCCAGGCATTTTTTTGTAACACCCGGTTAGAGAGGAAATGGAAGAGTTTTTTTGTTGTCATAAAAAGAAAAAGAGAAAAAGAACAACCTGTAACTCGAGAGAGGAGGAATGTGTGATAACCTGTCAAATAATAAAAGAATGAATTCGAGATTTTGAGAGGGAGATCAGGTATTTGTGTGAACAATTTAAGAATGGATGGAAAAATTTATGTTGCTTCTTCCTTCATTTTCTGAGTTCATGTTAGTTGTGTTACTTGTATGCATGGAGGCGTTTTATTATCTGCTATCTAAACCATCCTATGAGTTACAGTCACACCAGAGTTTTCATTTCAACAGAATCGGATTCAGGGTCCAACCATTTCCACATGCAAATGCTGAGGATGCCCAATAGGAACGATTGAGCCGAGATCCATTCAAAATATAACTCAGCGATCAAAGTTTGAAAGAAACTGATGGTTTCTTGGTGTTGGGCACAGGGGAAGCTTTCACATGAACCAAAAAAAAATCGAGTTAGGGCTTCACATGCAGAAGGGGACTCCAAATGCGAGTTGGATTGGTCCATTGAGTCAGGTTCGAAAGATTCAAAGTGTTAATCCCCTCTTGCAGTCGAGATTGAGGGATATCCATTGAGACCCGGAAGACAATGCGTTGGTTGTTGCTGTAGGGTGTATTACATCCACGTTGATACATGGAGTTAATGGTTTGATAAACTGAGGATCCCATTGCCAGGAAGGAGTAACTAAACCACAATACCTTGCTGAATATCGCCATCCCAACAAGAGAATCGAACCTGCATAGTGAGGAGTGATCACCCATTGCATTTATGGGAACAATGGCGTGGTCATATGAGAGGCAACGTAGGGTTAATTAAAACACTAGAACCGTGGTAGTGATTTCTGGAACAAAGTCCAATCTTGATGAGAGACTGGGGAAATCCACTTAATTCGTGTAGTGACAATCTTCTCTAAGTTCTTACCATTTTCAGGCATCAAGAAGCCTCTAATGCCTATTTATATGACTATGCAATGGTCTTAGGATAATCTAAACAAGTTACAATTACCTATTTTGAGTTCCTATCATGTGTCAAAAGCCTAATCATCAAAGAACATAAATGGATTTCATGATGTTAAAGGCCAAATAATATTTGTATCACTTACCCTAAACCTATTGTAAGTGCCTACCTATCTGCACTGCCATCATAGATTTTCCAATGTACAGAAATCAAGATCACATGATCTATTAGACTCTTTGGAATGCAAAACAAGGAAAAAGTAATAGACCATAAATACCATAAACTACAACTGTTGAACATATAAAAAAATCTAAGCTTAGTTTACTTAAGAGAAAATTAATGCTACTTCAATCTAGCATAAAGCTAAAACTAGGTATATTGAGAACCTAAACATTGTTTATTGACATGTTTGCTAAAGTACCATAAATTTCGATGCAGATTCTTTGCTTTGGAAACTAGAATCATGGTTTTTTTATCGTTTTCTATTAGGAATTCCAGTTGAGCTTGTTTCTTTAGGCTCATCCTCTATAATTATAGAACTGGCATTTTTTATTTGCATTACTTGTTTTGTTGGCTTTGACGTTTTTGAACTGGTTTTTGCATTTTTTTGTACAAGGTGTTTTTGGAAAAGACAAAGCAAGTGATTTTTTTGCAAGCCTTCAATTTCTCAAATATTTCAGAAAGGGAAAACAGTTCCCAAAAAGATTCAAGGTAAAACAGTGGAAAGGAGAACAATGAAAACGAAAACAGAAATAGGATGCTTACGCTGGTGCCAATAATCAAATAGACAAACTTGTTTTTTTGGATGAATGTGTTTTGTGTTTCTATAGGAAAATTCATTATCAAGAGACCATTTCTGCTCAATTGTAAGCATTTATAAGTCCAAAAATGTGTGATGAACCTGCAACAATTAATTAATAAAAATACACGAGATAGCAGAAATAATAGAACTCAGAATCGTTTTTATTGATCATGGGCCAATTCGAGGGGGCAACCTCCTTTGAGAAAGCTCAATACAAATAACTTCATGGTACCTTCATTGGTCTCAACGCAAACTTATATACTAAGTCTAGGCGCCAATACCATGTGTAAATACAAACCATGAGCCAATACAAACTATGGATCAACAATTACTACGGGACAACTTACAAAGCATCTGCGCCCAACAACAATAAGACAAACTATGGATCAGCAAGTACTACGAGATGACTTACAAAGCATATGCGTCCAACAACAATATACTAACAAAGTAAATAGAAGGGTTGAAATGGGTTCCTAACATCCCCTCTCCCTTAGAAAAAGCTTTGTCCTCAAAGATTTAGATGTGGAAATTGATGCAGAATCTGAAGAAGTGGTTCCCCTGTAGCATCCTCGGGTTGCATTCTGGGCCACTAATGCCTTTTGAGTTTCAAGGAGGGTTGCTTGGAAGGCTGTAGACGAAGAAGAACCATATCAACTGTGTGAAAAGTGCACTCAGAACGGTGTTGATCGGCTTGCTGTTTTAGTCGAATTCTTTCCATGTGAAGATTGTCCTACAGAATGAGAAGAATCTGATCGTGGTTTCGAAGAACCGAGTCAATTGCCTGAACTGGGGAGCTGCTGAGGGTGTATGGAAGAAGAACTTGAGGTGCCTTTCCATAGACTGCTTCATATGGTGTCCTTTTAGATGTGGTATTGTACCACTGGAGTGCTTCTAGGAAATCCGTAGAAATAGTTGTCCAAATTTGTGTAGGGATGGGAAAGGGTTCAAGCAGTCTCGAAAGGAGTGTCATTTCACCCTTGTTGACCTGGCAAGTATCACAGTCAGCCACCATCTGTTGAATTATCATTTTCAGTCCCTGCCAAAAGAAGTTACATTGTTCCTGGTCATACATTTTGAGGAACCCAGAGTGCCCTTCAGATGAAGAAGAATGGAGTTCATAGAAGAGATAGCCATGTTGAACAGATTGCAACCAATTTGGAACAAGCAGATAAATAGCTGTAAGAGAAACTGGGTCATCAAATGTGTGAGAAGGAGAATCTGCCACCATATCATCCTTACCCTTCTTGTAAGTGATCGCATAGGAATAACCCATGAGTTGGATAACCCATTTCAGGTGTCCTAGGGAGGAGACCCATTGTTCCTGGAAATTTTCCAGACTCTGGAGATCAGTCTTGATGCGCAAATAATTCCCTAATAGGTATGGTTTCCATGTCTGTATTGCATGCAAAATAGCCATCATTTCCTGTTGAGATGTAGATGCAACTAAATTCTTACCGGAAAGGTCTCTTGAAGACAACAAGCCCACTGGTTCAGTAATGACACCTGCATATCTATCCAAGGAAGTAGGGGAGACCGTTGATGGGTGCATCTGAATGGAATGGAGTTGAGCGATGACACCATGTGAATTCTTCTTAAAGATCTTTTCCAAGCGATGTGAACTGATGATGCAGAGAGACCCTTATTGTAAGCCCTTAAATTTGTGTTGTTTCCCACTGATTGAAAATTGCATCCAAAGTTCAGCAAAATCCCATAATATGGGGCCAAGTGTGCATAACCATTGAATGCCCAAAACCACATCACATCTACCTAGGGACAAGGAAAACATGTCAGAGCACAGATTATGATCTTCTAGAGAGATACGCACATTGTGACACTTCCCCTTGCAAGGTAAGGTGCCCCCATTGGCAACCGTGACTTCAAAGTTGGAGCAAGGATGGACAAAACAATCAACATGTTTGGCGATCTGAGGGTCAATGAAGTTATGAGTGCTACCAGAATCAATGTGTATTGTAAGAGGAATCTTCTTGAAGTAACCCCTGACCCGCATTGTTTGGGGGGTGGTGACGCCAGACAAAACATGGAGAGATATCTCTGGTTTTTCTTCCTGAGATGGGGGGTCAATAAGCGGCTCCTGAATGTCGACCTAATCATCCATTGTATCTGGAGCTTCTTCACCAATTTTAGAGACAGGCGGAGAATCCATATCCAAGAGATAGAGATTTTGTTGAACACATCTATGTCCCCGAGTGAATTTCTCATCACAATTATAACAAAGCCCTTTTTCTCTGTGTGCCTGCATATCTGTTTCAAACAAATGCTTGATAGGAGTTGGTCGAGGAGCTGGCAGGATGGGAGGTCGTTGAGAACCCATATTTCGGAAGGGAACAAAAGTGGGTTTGGAGTGTTGTTGGGTTGCAATCTTGTCTTCTTCCAACTTATCCAACCTTAGGACTTCCATCATTGTGTTAGGACAGAACATTTTATCCTCTAACCAGATTTCATCCTTAAGACCACTGATAAAACAACTCTTGTAGAATTATCAGACAATCCTTATGTGTGATTGGCTAGTTTCTCAAATTCTATTTGATACTCTCTCATAGTGCCACTTTGACGAATTTTAGTGAGTGCTCCAGTGAAGTCATCAAAAGCACTAGGACCACATCGTTGCAAAAGGAGTTGGCAAAAATCTCTCCATTTTGGCTCCTCATGAGCCTTGATGTACCAACGGTACCATTGAAGGGCTTCCTGTTCCAAATGAAAGGATGCAAGTGGAACTTTTTGGACAACAAAATTATTATTCATACTGAAATATTGCTCTACACGATAGATCCATCCAGTTGGATTAGTACCATTGAAGTGAGGAAATTCAAGCTTCGGACCACGAAAATTGCTGGAAGAAGAGAACTCATTGGCTGCAGAAGATTCTTGCTGTCAGTTATTGTTCATGGCTGAATGCTGAAGATGGAGGCTGAGAAATTTTTCATCCAGAACTTGGATTTTGGTTTGGATGGCTACAAATGCTTCCTCCATGGTTTTTTCTCCTGCGTGGGTGACAACCATAACCAGGAGTTTTTTTTTTTTTTGGGGGGGGGGGGCGGGGAATGAATAGAAAAACACAAACAAAAGCTTATTTAGTAAAGGGAAATTTGGATTTGGGAAAAAACCGGATGGGTAATTGGGGTTTGACTAGGTTTTGGACACTTTCTAATCGATAGAGAAGCAAAACATGAGGATTTCAGAAGCGGGGTGAAAGAATGAGAAAATTTGTCAAAGAGGGAAAAAGAAGAAGAAATAGGGAATGAACACGGTGCCAAAATTTGGAGACGAGTAGGTGAAAATTGAAGAAGTTATGGCAAACCCTAAAAATAGACAAATGTGAGATTTCTGGCTTTGGAAAGTAGAATTTGGGATAGGGTCCTCAGGAATGAAATATGCATAATGGGATTGCAGGGGTGTACGAGAAGTTTCAAGGGAAACAGCGCGGAAGGGATCAGAACAATTGGATCTGAAACGGCGTGGAAGGGATTAAAACAATTGGACCTGCAACGACGCGGAAGGGATCAGAACACTTGGATCTGAAATGGCGCGGAAGGGTTCGGCAACAGATGGATCTGAAACGGCATCGAATGGATAGAAAATGGCTGGATCTGAAGCGACTTTCAGAATAGATCTGAAACGGCTAGATATGAAACAGCTTGGAATGGATCTAAAACGACGCGGAAGTGATCGACAATAGTTCAACTGAAAATAGATATGGACCCCAGGTATGTTTAACTTCCTAATAGTTCAGGGGTTTCACTCGGCCACCAATGTTGTCTGACGGCTTGCGTATTGGGGCAGTACCCCTCACTCCACGGCTCAAGTAAAACTGATAACCACTTTGCCACAAATGATAGCTCTTGGTTTACCTCACGGGTTGGAATTAGTTAATCAGGTAGGGTTCGTTGCCCTTTTCGTTGGCAGGTCCTCTCAATGGGACAGCCACTTTAGGGTTCCTATGGTACTCCTCACAATGAGTTTTAGGGATTATGCCCAAGTACTTCCCACAATTAAGCGGATAGGGATTATTCCTAGATCCAAACTTGCAACAGATGCGAAAAAAAAATTGGCAGAAATTCCACCCAACAAGCCCAAGAAAGTGCTCTGATACCAGATGTGATGAACCTGCAACAATTAATTAATGAAAATAAATGAGATAGCAAAAATAATAGAACTCAGAATCGCTTTTATTGATCGCAGGCCACTTCGAGGGGGAAACCTCCTTTGAGCAAGCTCAATACAAATAACTTCACAGTACCTTCATTGCTCTCAACACAAACTTATATACTAAGTCTAGGCACCAATACCATGT
This sequence comes from Larix kaempferi, assembly GCA_027924585.1. Classification (NCBI taxonomy): domain Eukaryota; kingdom Viridiplantae; phylum Streptophyta; class Pinopsida; order Pinales; family Pinaceae; genus Larix; species Larix kaempferi. The sequence goes on along the minus strand of BSBM01000764.1, from coordinate 8,417,209 downwards.
GTCAATACAAACCATGGGACAATACAAACTATGGATCAACAATTACTACAGGACGACTTACAAAGCATATGCATCCAACAACAATAAGACAAACTATGGATCAACAAATACTACGAGACGACTTACAAAGCATATGCGTCCAACAACAATATACTAACAAAGTAAATAGAAGGGTTGACATGGGTTCCTAACAAAATGCATAAGACAAAATTTTAAACATAAGAAGGGTTTTTTTTTGCAAACAACATGTTTTATTATGCTAAAACAGCAATACATTGAATGGAAAGTATGTTAAAAATACAAGATCACAAAGCAATAGCAATAAACAATATGCAAGTATAAATCACATAAAACACATTACAAGAGAGACACCAATATAATGCGGTTCACCCAAGATGGGCTACGTCCACACATGAATTGCTAGTCCTTATTATTATACCATCCAACAAATGAAGGTATAAACCTTGCAACACATCCGCTACAACTTCCTCTTCACTCTCTCACAATCTCTCTCACACAATCATAAATATCTTTACAATGCTACAATACACAGCCGTATTACAATGCCTTCCTTTTAAAGAGCGATTACCATGGGAAAATACTATGGAACACCCAATACCATGGGCCCATAAATCACCCATTATTGACCAAGTCGTGACTATGAAATTACAACATTTTACAAGACATTTTTTCTGACCATTTCACTATGGGGGCGTTGCCCCCGAACCCTTTCCAGGGGGGCTCCTAAAAATAGTCCCCCCCACCCCGTAGACCCCCCCCATGGAGACTACTATTTTGGGGGGAAGCCCCCCCAAACCCCCCCCCCCCATCATCGGCTCGAATCCAGAAATGGCTGAAACACGACCTCTTAATAAGGAAGTTCAGGCTCCACAACCAACAATATCCCACTTGGAGACTGATCACAACAACTCCATTGTTGTTGCACTTGCTGGACTATGATCTAAACCTTAGATTTGGAAAATTTCTCATCTTCACCTTCATGCTTGAAATCCAACTGAAACTGAGTAGGACCTCATTTTCTCTCTAGTTACTACCTTTGTCAAAATGTCTCCAGGATTCTTTCCAATGTGTGTCTTTTCCAGCTTCAACAATTCATCTTCCAAAACATACCATATGAAATGGTACTTGAGCTATATATGTTTAGTCTTAGAATGGAAGGTTGATTTCTTTGCAAGATGAATGGCATTATGGATGTCACTGTACAACCTACTATTCTCCTACTTCTTACCCAATTCCTCCATGAACCTCTTTAACCAACTCATCTCTTTATTAGCCTTTGTAGCAGCAACATACTCTGTTTCCGTTGTTGAAAGTGCAACAACCTTTTGTAGTTTCAAAATCCAACTTAATGTTGTTCCACCTATAGTAAATACACACCCTATGGTGCTCCTCCTACTATCTTTATCACCTACCATATCTGCCTCAGCATATCCTTGTAGAACAGTGTTTGAACCTCCAAAACATAATGCATAAGAGATAGTACCTCTCAAATACTTGAAAATCCAATGTACTACCTTCCAATGTTCTTTACCTGGATTGTTCATATACTTGTTCACAACTCCCATTGCATGTGCAATATATGGTCTTGTGCACACCATGGCATACATTAAGGTACCAACTGTTGATGAATAGGGAACCCTGGACATGTAATCTATATCTTCATGTGTCTTGGGACACATCTCCTTACTTAATTTTAAATGGTTTGCCAAAGGTGTACTAACTCATTTTGCATTCTACATTCTAAACCTCTCCAACACGTTGTGTATGTACTCACCCTAAGACAATGTCAATTTGCGATTTTTCATGTCTCTTGTTATTCTCATACCAAGTATTTTCTTTGTAGCACCCAAATCCTTCATCACAAATGAATTAGCTAACTTCCTTTTGAGCACATTTATATCATGCATGTTAGACCCTGCAACACGCATGTCATCCACATACAATAACAAGATAATATATCTTCCATTATCTATCCTCTTGAAATAAACATAGTGGTTAGAATGACATCTACTATGACCTTGTTCTATCATAAACCTATCAAATTTCAAATACCACTTCCTTGGAGCTTGCTTCAGTCCATATAAGCTCTTCTTCAACCTGCAAACCAAATTCTCCTTCCCTTTGACCTCATATACGTGTGGTTGTTGCATATAAATCTCTTCCTCCAAATACCCATGGAGAATGGTTTTGTTTACATCTAATTGTTCAATATGTAAATCTTCTACTACCACTAGACTTAAAATAGTTCTAATTAAAGTCATTTTAACAACAGGAGAAAATATTTCATCAAAATCTATACCTTTCTTCTGTGCAAACCCATTTACAACAAGTATGGCCTCGTACCACTTCTTTCCTCCATCTTCTTCCTTCAACCTGTAAACCCATTTATTTTGAAATGCTCTTTTACCAACAGGAAACTGAACCAAATCCCAAGTCTGGTTTCTTACCAATGAGTCCATCTCCTCATGCATGCCTTACTCCCACTTCCTTTTAGTTTCCACTTGCATTACTTCTTCATCACATTCTGGTTCACCAGAATCAATTATTAATAAATAATACAGTGAAGGAGAGAATCGTTCAGGGGGTCTACTTAACCTGGTATATATTCTAACACTTGCAGGATTTTGAGGTACTTGTTGTTGTTCTTGATTTTTCAGCACCTTTGGAACTTCATTTTCTTTGATTTCATCAAGCACTGTGTACTCTGTGTTTTCATTTTCCTGTTTATTTTTCCTGCAACTGATATTTATACATGACCTTTTCATAGAATACTACATCTCTACTCCGAATGCTTTTTTTTATTTTCATAATCCCATAATCAATAACCAAAATCATCAACCCCGTATCCAATAAAGGTACATTTCTTGGATTTACCTCAAGCTTTGTTCTATTTTTTTTATCAATATGGACAAATGCTTCACAACCAAAAGTTATCATAAATGAGTAGTTTACCTTTTTACATATCCATGCCTCCTCTGGAATACCACCATCCAAAGCACTTGAAGGCCCTCTGTTTATTAAGTAAACAGTAGTGTTTACAGCATCTGCCCAAAACTGTAAGGACAACCCTACATGCAATCTCATACACCTTGCACGCTCCATGATTGTTCTTTTCATCCTTTCCGACACACCATTTTCTTGTGGTGTTCTTGGGATTGTCTTCTCTCTATGAATCCCATGGTATGAACAGTAACTATCAAACTCCTTGCTGCAATACTTACCTCCATTATCAAATCTGAGACACCTCAACATTTTTCCTATCTCATTCTCAACCAAAGCTTTCCACTTCTTAAAAGTAACAAACACGTCATATTTTTGTCTAATGCAATAAACCCAAGTCTTTCTAGTTGCATCATCAATAAAATTAACATAATAACGAGATCCACCAAGAGATTGTACCTAAGCCGCTCCCCATACATATGTATGCACAAGCTCTAACTTTTCAATCTTCTTTTGTTTCCCAACCCTGAGAAATCTAACTCTCTTATTTTTTCCATAAACACAGTTCTCACAGAATTCCAAACTTACCTGCTTCAGATTTGGCAGCAATTTCCTTGAGTGGAGAATATGCATCCCCTTCTCACTCATGTGGCCAAGCCTATGATGCCACAATGTTGTATCTGTTTTTGTCGAAGCTAAAGAGATAGAACAATCAGTATTATGAGGACATAAATACAACATACCTACCATGTCTCCTTTTGCTATCACCATTGATCCTTTAGTGACCTTCCACCACGTTTCTCCAAACGTAGATAAATAGCCAACATCTCCCAACTTCCCTGTTGAGATTAGATTTATTTTCATAGCAGGAATATGCCTTACATCTTTCAGCAACCATTCACCATTCTTTAAATTTATCCGTACCTTACCCATTCCAACAATTTTACACAGCTCACCATCACCCAATAAAACATGTCCAAAATCACCTGAAACATAATCATAAAAGAATTTCCTATGGGGTGTAGCATGACATGAATCCCCTGAATCTATTACCTAGTAATCACTAGTATTATATAATGCAAGAATCAAAGCATCTTGTAACAAATCACCTGCTACATTTGCTTCCTGAGTAGTCTCTTATTGTCCATCTGCTTTCTTCTTTAGAGATCTGTAGTCTTTCTTCAGATGTCCTTTATTTCCACAGTTCCATCACTTTATCTTTCCCAATATGGACTTGGATATGCCCTTCCTGGACTTGCTGCGATTATATTTCCATGTGATTTATCCTTAAATCATGTGAACTAATTAGAATCGTAAACCAAGGCATCTATTAATTGCCAGACTTGCCTAATGGTAGATTTTAAAAGGTGGTATATGCTAAGGTGCAACTTATGTTTTGTAAATAATCATATTATGCAATCAAATGTTGTTGTTCCTTTAGGTCTAACTGATATTTATCACAAGAAAAAAACACTGAGTAAAAGAGATCTTATTTTCATATGGTAAAACTAATTCAAATTTAATAAAAATTCAATGCATAGAGTGTTGGTTATAATAGTTTCCAAGATAGCAAGGAAAAATCAAACATTGGATACTGCAATGGGCTTGGACTTTTGGATGTTAACATAATTCTAGAGAAGGTACCACACCATTCGACAAATTTTGACAACGCCAAATTTCAAGCCATTGCACTTGAGTAACGTGTTATTCTTAATTTCAAAGTAGGAAACGTGTTTTTTATCATAAAATGAAGCTTCTATTTCAATGGCCTGCTAGAAAAGAGAAATGTGAAAGTGAGTTTATTGCTCATCAAATATAAAGAATTTTCACTTGTAACTTTAAATATATATATGATTTTTTGTATCCAAGAACCCATGGTGCCACATATATTTGCTAAGAATGCTCCATAGGTTGCGAGGAAACTCAACTTATGATAGACAAAAGAAAATTGCAAAATGATCATAAGATTTGGATAGAAAATGATCTGAAAATTATTCAGGATCTTTATAACCAATATTTGCATGTGAATGTTAAATGCTAAAATCCATTAAAGAGGCTTAACATTGGAACATTATCAACCAAAATAGGTGTATTTTGATGCAACGACACTTCCTCTTCATGCTTAGGATTCTTTTCTCCCTTAACTTGCATAGACATAAGTGCCAAATTTCGACTTGCATTAACAACTCTTTTCAATTGTTGTGTAGTTCCCAATGATTTGTCATTTTTATATGAATGTGAATGTACTATGTATTGAATTTCTTCCTTAAACAAATGATATTTATTATGTTCTCAATAGAAGATTGCTTTTCGATCATATAAATACGGACTTCCCAACACAATCCCACAGATATCTAATGGAACGTCGTCAAATTCTACTTCATCTACAAACTTGGATGTAATTGCAAATTTGAGATCACATTGTCTGGTTACTTGTAAAATTTTATCTTTGCATACCCAACCTAGTGGATAAGGTTTCTTGTGTGGTTTAGTTATTAATCCCAACTGCTTAACTACCACTTCTGAAATAATATTAGCTTGAGATCCACTATCTATGAGTGTGTCGATCTTGGTTTGTTTAGTGATCACCCTTATATGAAATAGTGCATTTATTTTTCTATCTTTAGAACCATCATGATCTTTAGATGTAGAAGCACATGAAGAGCCAATGTTAGAATTACCAACAAGAGCTTTACCTTTCATACCTATGATTGATATCTTGGTTTCATCCTCGGAATCCGATCCAAGGTCCTCAACGATAACCGTAGCTTTCTGCTTACCTTTCCGATCTTTAAACCAGTTTCGCTTCATTTCTGGATGAAGCTTCCAGCAATGTTCTGCATCATGTCTGTCAAAACCCAAAATTTACAAAAAAATTTAAAATTTTTAAGATAGCAATAAATGTTATTAATTGCATTCCTTGATCTGTTTGTTTTAGTTAAGTGATCATAATTTTGTCTAAATGATCTGTTTATTGTATTTATATTTAATGTGAGTTTTTAATTGCGGTTAAAGATTGTCTTCTGTTCTCTAACCTCAAAGGGAGAAATTGCCATAGCTGACTGGCTTACTTAGCTTTCGAGCTAATGCATAATCCGTCCTTTTTCTACAGGTATACAGGTAAAGTATGGATCATTGTCAATGACTTTTAAAAGCATTAAAAATTCCTTTAACTGTACCATAATGCTCAGTAAAGGTCTAAATATTCTTAACAGGTTGTCAAGTGTAAGAAGGTGGAATTCCCTTCCTGTAATATTCATGAAATCTTGCTTGATAGAGAGTTGACATTTTACATGAAATGTGATAACTATTGTTCTGGATAAAATGAGATAAGCATTCCTATGAAGTATTGTCTCTTTGATATTATCATTGCGCTGTAACCATGTTTCTTATTTAGTGCTGTATAAAGTCACGGGATCAGGTTTATTCATATCATTTTTAAATGTCTTAATAATACTGTATCTTTTACCTTTCCTCTTATAAAGGGTCTGAAAATAATTCCTCGTATACATTACTTAATGTTAGCATTGTGTGATGCTCTGTCAATTACCTGCTCCGACGATGGATGTGACCCTTGTCGTTCTCATGAGACTGGAGTTGTGATAACAATAGTGATATGATGTTCTATCCATTTATAGTTATAAAACATCATCATCTTTATAACTTTATAATACAATATGTTTGTTCCATGTCTAGAATACTTTTCTTCCTTTGATTTGAACAGCGTTTATTTGTATGGAATAATAAGTAAGTTTATATCATTATATCACAAGAATTATAGGTATTGTTCCTATGTTTGATTGTTAAAGAGGTGATGTAAGAACTATAGTAGTAATACCTTCATGGATAAACTATGCATCAAACTATATTAGCCAAGGTAAGATTTTAATTTTATAACAATGATGAACTCTCGTCGTAACTTGACTACACAACATTCTATTTGTTTGTAGGGCAAGGTATTATGTCCACTAGGAAGCTTCGATGGCAAGGTTCCGATCATGCATTATATGATGGTTATTTGATAGTGTCTCGATCATAGTAGAATATCCCTACTATGATTATAATTTATCCCTGCGATGATTTAAATTTGATAAGCAAATAATTCAAAATACAGCTTGGACTTTGGAATGTCGACCCATGGCAAGTTAAAAATTTCAAAGGCTACGTGGATAGCTCTCGTCCTTGTATTGATGATATAAATGGTTTGTTCGAAACCCTACTTGGTCATTCCCTCTGCCTTCGGGCTCGGGTTACATGAGAAAACCCTTCTGGTCTGAGTTTGCTCGTTGTGGTCCTGTAAGTTGCAGCTTCTCATGCGGCTACAGTCATGGAGTATATCCCTCGTGTTATTTGTAAGTCTGTAAACTCTGCTAAAGGCGTTCCCTAAGTTCATTTGGCATCTCGGGTTATCTTTCTGCTGTTACTAAGGATTATCAGTCGCATGCTGTTCCCAGCCCTCATACTTATTACTTGTGTTGATTTAGAGTCAGGGTTTTCCTGTTGTCGTTATCTATGAATTGGTTATGGCCTGGGGTTTATATTCGTGCTTCCCATACTGGTCCATCCATGGCGTGAGGGTATTGTTCTGTATGTTTCCTGGTCACGGCTTTCATTGTGGAAGGAAAACTTGGAGTTTTCCTAGCCCATTCTTCTGGTGATCATGGTGAGGTTTTTCTACTTTTCTCAACTCGTGGCTACAGGGTCGTTCACTGGGTTTTGCTTCCTCCAAAAATCGCTGGTATAAGTTATCATTTGTTTCGTCAATTTCAGTTTACAAGAGATTGTTTATTTTAATAAAAGTTGTCCACTAACTCGTCAACTTGTACTGTGCAGGCGTTGATCTCTCCTGAAGGTGTACGAGGCTCAACCTCTGGCGCTGGGCTCCTACCGGGTAAGCCTGGTTATACCATGGTTGTTTCTCCCTTTGATGGTTTGGATGGTTAGGGTTTGATCTGGAAAAACAACCACTTTTGTGACTGTTTGTTACCTCATTCATGAATATGATTGACCCTATGATGGGTGTGGTTTTTATATGATTGCGGTCATATGTAATATATTTGTTTTCTTACAGTAGTTAGGGTTTGTATATGAAGTCATGTATAAAAGGAACAAGCTGTGGCTTAATCTGTCGTGACGGCCTTGGGGTTTTTGTTTGTCACTGTATTTTTGGAAAGAATAGGGTCATCACCCAGTTCTGTAGAAGTTAAATGAATAATGAAAGTTTGCATGTATGATGGCCGTATAACGTCTGCGTTTCCTTTAAATGAGTACAATGTACAGTAGTAGGAAATGTTTTTAAGTTTCTAAGATACTTTCAGAGAAGAAATAACTCGGCTATAGGTGATGGTACAGTCTTATTTCTCAGCGTTTTTCTTTTGTTTTTGTGTGTTGAATGATAACGATAGGGTTCAATAAACCTTACAGAGGTAGGCCATTTAATGTGTTGATAACCCTGTCGAATTGGGGTTTTCACCCAGAATTGGAATATTGTAATAAATGCAAAGGTGTTCGTGCTCTGTTGGTCGTTGTAAAGCTTACCTGGATAAATTCTATGTCGTTACATTCTATTAAGTAATATAAAAGAGCTACGGCTGTGGATGAGTCATTGTGAAAACTCTTCAAGGTTTACACAACTGTAATAAATTTCTCATTGTTCATAACTAATGTGGTAGGGTTTGATTTTGAAATGCCAATAGTGGTTTGGTTCAAAAGATAACTCTGTGGATACGAATTTTGAATGAGATGTTTAATCTATTGTTAATGGAGGACTCTATAGATACTGTGCATTTGCATGAAGAATTGAGCTCGATAGTGAGCAAGAAAAACTGTGATGAAGAAAAGATTTTGACTATTGGAATTACTATTTTGTATAACTCGGCCTCGAGCTAGTTATTGTTTTTGGTCTTAAATTCCTTCTGCCCTAAAGTTAATAACTCGGTCAAACTTTGCTGTGAGTTTCTTGTTTGTAACAACGAGAGAGATAGATTGTAATAGAACTTCTTCGCCACGATTTTTGTTTAAAAGTTCCATTGTTTTTGTTTTGGCTAATATTTTGTTGAAAGAAGAATATAGGTAATGAGTTGAAAGATATGGCTATACTGTTATTCGAATTCTATAATGAGTCAATAAAAGTTCAGCCTGTCTTCTCGTATGTCCTGACAGTAAATAAATAAACTTACTAACATAATTTGGTTCACCCATTCTTGGTACAGATAAAGACCTGTAAACTTGTTTCGCTAGGGTTTATACCTGTTAAACTATCTATGAAAGTAATTCACTGTGATTATAAAGTTGTCTATAATTCTGTTCCTATAATTGTTTTAACGAGTGTATTTTCCAGGAATATTTACTGTATAAGTAGTCTATACTTATCTATTTAACTACTGTAATAAACAAATGAAATATCACGATAACGTCCTATAACTTATATTAATAACAAAGCATATTATGCATAAAATAAATACTCGAACTGTAAGATAATAGTGATACTAGGGAATTTCTAAGACATAATAGTTCTGCAGATTCTATCTACTAACAATTCAGAGATGCTAACTTTATTGAGTTAAATCCTGTTCAGACATAGAGGAGATAGTCATATTCTACATTCCTATTTACTCAATAAACAGCAGGAATAATTGGAAAAACCTGTGTCAATTGTAGACAACAACAGCAATGGGAGACTGTTCCTCCCTACCAATTCCTGGAGAGTGCCCAGACAGCACTTCTCAGGACCCTCGAGCTTGCTCTGGTCTTCCTGGTTGGAACTAGATGCAGCAAAACAATTCACTCAGCCAAACAGCTAAACTGGAACCAAGTTACTGCAGCTTCCTATCTCAAAACACTTCCTTACTATTTTTCCCTCTTCCTCAATGGGACTCCTGAATAACATTCACCTGAATGTATTCTCCCTCCAGAACTATGTTGAACCCCCAGCTCAGTTCATTGAGTACTATTTAAAAGATTGCCTAGGTCTTAGTTGGGTTAACTGTCATTAATGAGCCACCTGCTCAGATTCCACTTTCTTGGGGAATCATGACCCCAAAATATAGGGAAGTTGCCACCTGCAACTTAGGAAGTGTTTGAGGATGCTGCCACTTGTCTTTTGCCTTTCCACCTAGTTCCATCCACCAGTTAGACCAGTAACCTCTTTTAACAGCTCTCCCATGCTGTTGTCTCTATAATTTATTTATTAATAATAAAATATTCAGAATTTACATTCCATTTCTGGTGACTCTGCTGAGTCATCAATTCCTACTTAGCATTAAATTAAACATAATGTCTCAGGAATATAATAAAATAATTACATTATTTTTTTTTGCAAAATTGGGGTATGTGACAATGTCCATCTCTCTGACAATGAGAACAAGAAATATTTGAGCCTGCAAATCATGTGTTTTCATATCCAAAACCATTTGCTTTTCACCACCACTACACAATGAAAATTCATGTCCATTGTGCTTATTAATGTGATTGCTTCAGCTGTTTATTAAGGAAATTGTTAACAAAATCCCTTTCAAGATATTGTTAGCTGGTTTGTGAGACTGAAAGGACTTGCAAAGAAATTTAATCTAACTCTTCACAACAGTTGAATGAAGCAATCATGTCTTCACATAGGAGTGGACATGTTATTGTTAGTTTTTGAGCATCAATCCAATATACTCTAGGATCTTTACTAAGAGAATAACATGTACAGCATATCAATCACAATAAGCAAACACAAGAGACAATAGACACATAGAGTTTCCTTGGGGAAAACCATAAAGGTGAAAAACCCCAATAACTTCCTCATAGATAGATAGAGAAATGATACAAAACCCAATCATAAGAGATGTCTCCTAGCAGCAGCTTCTCCTCCTCCACTACTACGCCACTCTCCAATGAGTGTATAAGTGAGAAAGTGAATCATCAAATAGAGTGCCTCCCGCACTCTATTTATACTTGACTTGACTTTCCTAATAACCTTTACTAGGTTGGCCTCAACTTAACCACATAACATAATGCTAACAGGGCTGACCCCCAATAGGGTGGTCTAATAACCCTTTAACCCACATGACTTATACAGGTCCGACCCCATCAAGGTGGTCTAATAACCCATCAAGTATAAGTTACGACACTTACAATATAAATGACGACACTTCCGTATAGAGGAATAATAACATCTCTATATGAATACAATATACATATGTGAAATACATTCTGAAGTTACATATACATCAACACTCCCTCTGAACTAGGAAGGTATTTCTCGACACATATCTGCTAGAACAAGTCTTCTTCTTTGGATCATCATCACTGGGTCATCGTCATCGTCACTGTTGCTTCTATCTCAATCAATCTCTGAACTACTCGTCATAGGAAGTTCTACAGAGCCAGTCCTTTTTCATACTGGATGTAGGCCCACCACCTACAGGTCTTCATCATCACTAGCCATACTTTGGAATCCTCGGGACTTATTACGTGCGTCACAAACCCTCGTAAGATCATCCCAAGACTGATTACGAGCACATAGCCCAACCTATCGGATCTCCCAGGTCTTATATGTGACCCTCATCACAAACCCTCGAAAGAGCATCCCAAGACTTATTACAGGCACGCAGCCCAACCTATCGGATCTCCCGGGTCTTACATGTGATCTCTACCATAAACCCTCGAAAGAGCATCCCAGGACTTATTACGGGCACACAGCCCAACCTATCGGATCTCCTAGGTCTTACATGTGATATCTACCACAAACCCTCGAAAGAGCATCCCAGGACTTATTACGGGCACACAGCCCAACCTATCGGATCTCCCAAGTCTTACATGTGATCTCTACCACAAACCCTCGAAAGAGCATCCCAGGACTTATTACGGGCCCACAGCCCAACCTATCGGATCTCCCATGTCTTACATGTGGTCACAGGACAAACCCTCGAAAGAGCATCCCAGGACTGATTACGGGCACATAGCCCAACCTATCGGATCTCCTAGGTCTTACATGTCCTCTCAAGCACAACCTGTCCATGGCCACAGAGCATCATCCTGATACTCACCATACATCATCTTGACATACATCATATGGAGCAACATCCTGAAGCTCATCATCCATGATCATCCTAATCATACAATGCATCCACCTGATACATATCATCATACATGATCTACCTGATCGTACAATGTATCCACCTGATACATAAACAAATACATGATCCACCTGATCATACAATGTATCCACCTGATACATATCAACATACATGATCCACCTGATCATACAATGTATCCACCTGATACATATACAAATACATGATCCAACTGATAATTCAATGTATCCAACATGATGCATATACAGAGCAGTAATTGGAGCATCGACCTGATGCTTATCATACAACGCTTACATCCACAACCATGGGAAGGATCCTCCTCTCACCATGCTTGGAATGGCTCCTGCAAATGTGTCCATCACTTCTTCCTCAAAGTGTCGTCAATCTGAAGAACACCAAGCCTCTCTCTGAAGTATTCAAACTTCACTCTGGCTAATGGTTTCGTCAACACATCTGCAACCTGCTCATCCGTCACAACATACAGGAGCTTAAATGCTCCTTTCTGCACCATATCCCTGATATAGTGATATTTGATCTCAATGTGCTTTGACCTGTCATGGAATACTGAGTTCTCAAACAGCTTCACAGAACTCTGGTTGTCACAAAAGATACCAATAGCCTCCAATGGAAGATCAAATAACTCAGACAAATGCTTCCGGAGCCATACTGCCTCACAACTAGCCGACAAGCTGCAACCTACTCTGCTTCGACTGTACTCAGTGCTACGCAGGACTGCTTCCTGCTAAACCAAGAGATCACACCTAATCCCATACTGAAGCAGCACCCAAAAGTACTCTTCCTATCTACATCACTGCCTACCCAATCTAAATCAACATAACCCTGCAGGTTAAACTTTTGATTCGCATCATACTTGAGCCCATAATCAATTGTATCCTTCAGGTACCTCAGAATATGCTTTACAACAACCAGGTGAACACCTATGGAATCTGTCAGGAACTGGCTCAATGTGTTTACTGCAAAGCAAATGTCTGGTCTCATGTTCGTCAGGTACATCAAGGACCCAATCATCTGACGATACATTGTGACATCAACCAGATCAAATGAAGCATCACACAGAAGCTTCAAGTTCGATGCCATAGGTGTGGCCATGGCCTTGCAGTCCATCATCCCGAACCTCTTCAGGATCTCTACTGCATACTTCCCTTGTCCAAGGAAGATTCCATCTGCACTCCGCCACACCTCCATGCCTAGAAAATAGTGCATCATCCCCAAGTCCTTTATCTCGAACTCGACAGCAAGCTTCCTCTTCGTGTCGGCAATCAATCTATCCTCACCCGTAACAAACAGGTCATCCACATACAATAAGAGTATCACAGGATTGCCTTCCTCAACCTTGTAGTAAAGGTTGGAATCCGCTTTACTCTTGGTAAATCCCAAACTGGATAGAAAGTTGTCTATCCTACCATACCAAGTCCTAGGAGCTTACTTCAATCCATACAAGGCTTTCTTCAACCTGTACACATATGACTCCCTGTCATGTGTCTCAAAACCGAGTTGCTGCTCCACATACACTTCCTCCTCGACTACACCATTCAAGAAAGTTGTCTTGACATCCATCTGGTGTATCTTCCATTTCATCACTGCAGCCAGAGCAAGTACTGTTCTGATGGAAGTGTATCTGGATATAGGAGAAAAAGTCTCTTCATAGTCTATTCCCTCTTTTTGGGAGAAGCCATGAGCTACAAACTTCGCTTTGTATTTGTCCATGCTACCATCTGCAGCATGATTGATCTTATATATCTACTTGGAAGTCACAACAGAATTCCCTTCCGGTCTTGGGACCACATCCCAAACATCATTCTTCATGATCGACAAATCATGGCATCCTTCCATTACTTCATCCCGGATCCTGGGAACTTCAGATTCTTCAATAGATAACTTTGTTGTTGGAACAAATGTTGTAGTCCTTCTTTTGTAGGTGATGGTATACGATCTTTCCTACAAGACAAGTTAAATTGCATGATTAGAGACATCTCATAGTTTTCAGAATAAATTCTTACACATAAAGAAGTATGTCATACAGTCATGCAATTATTTTAGCCAATGCTTCAATACAACATTTATCCATATCCCGTAACTTTCTAGATGCCTTCCAATCTCTACCAGAACATTGTTAAGAGTGTGCACAACTCCCAACATGTCAGCAAAGAGGTTTCATTCTAGATAAGTAGCAATGGAATGTTGTACAGTGCCATAGGCCACTTACCCATTACATGCGTATTAGTACTATACTGTTCATTAATGCAATTATTCTAATATGCATAATACACAACCTAAGTCTAGGAACTTAAGTATATACATCTTCAAATATACAAGAAATGACAATTCAAATACTTATCTTTGTTTGTTTGTTGGGTGGACTCCCTCTCAATCGTTGTTTCCTTGCAGGAACTACTGGAGTGTGCTCCCTCTTGATCTTTGCTTCCTAGATTACCTATCCTTGAACTTATATCCATCCTCAATCACTATGCATGCTTACTAGTATCATCATTGTGTTATCCTCGAGATCTCATACATAATCATACATTTATTAGTATAATCTCAATACTATCAAAACACAATAATCTTAAGCATGTATAGTCATGATCATTTCAAACACAGATAATAAGCATTAGTATTCAAGTTTTATATAGGACTTTTCTGGTTAGTCATATCATTAATCAAAGTAAGGAACATAATATGCATAAACCCTAGATTACTCAAACTTGTAACTTCATGAGTAATCATTATCAATCATACAAAAGTATAAGATCCTTACATAGGGTAGGATTCTAACTTGATATAAAAAACATACCTGGTCATCATATTTGCTAGTTATGTCTAGCTATGTTTTCTTGTTCTCTTCAATGACCTGCATAACTCATAAGTTAACCATTGTAGAACCAAATTATACATACCTCTATGTGATCCATGACTATGGATGAGTCTTTGTCTTCATGTAAATATGGTATTGATCTGGGACATGATTTGTACCTTCATGTTAGTGGATAACATTCTCCTCATACAACACCATAGTGCATTAGTACAATCATAATACAATCATAAGTGTCATAACCCTAATCAATGAATGTCTTCTATCATGCATTCATACTTTTACTAGGGTGATAAGACAAGTCTAAAATTAAATAATATTGTTACTAAACTCAATAACACGAAGACAATCATATTATAAACTTAATCATGAACAAATTTCAAAACATACCTGTAAGTCATACCTGTTGGATTGCTTGTAGTAGTTGTTGTTGTTTTTCCTTTTGTTCTTAAGACAATCTGAGGAAAAGTGTCCTCTTCTTGGTATGTGTTGTGAGGGCTTGATCTTCATTCCCCATCTTTTCTTCTCGAGCTACAATCTGAGCTTCTTCCTATGAGCATTCTTCCCACAGCCTACTAAATGTGATAAGTTTCTTCCTAGCACAAATTCCTTGGATGAAGGAATCCCATGACCTAGGAAGGCCATTAAGAGTGGTCATTACCACTTCTCCATTATCTATATATTCTCCCATAGCTTCAAGTTGTTCTTTTATCTGGGAGACCCTTGAGAAATAAGACTACATGGTCTCCGCATTCTAGAACTTGATATTCTTCAATTGATTCCTCAAGGTCATCTTTCGATTTATATTCTTCCCTTCAAATAGCTTGGACAATGAATCAAACATCTCCTTAGGTGTCTTCAAAGATGACATATGTGGCATGAGATGGTATTTGATAGAATCAGAAATGATCCTTTTAGCCTTTACTAAGTTCCTCTTGAGTAAGGCCTTAGTCTCTTCTCCCTCTGGGGCAGGAACCCCTTAACTTATGTAGGTGTTCAACTCACTCTCTTCTAGAATTAACCCTATATTCTACTTCCATGCTCGAAAGTTATCAACCCCTTCAAGCTTATCCTCAAGCTTGGTGTGTTAGGATATCTTAAAGAGTACCTCAAATGGAAATAGAAAATATTTAGGTCTTACCACTTGATTTGCAGAAATTTGGATCTAGAGTTGGATTAGGGTTTGTCAGAGAAACCCTAAAAATTCAAACTTTGAATTTCAAACTTCTGAAAGGATAGAAAGATGCGCCTTGATGAGTTGATCAAGCTGGTATACTCAGAATTTGAAAACTGCAAAGTTTCACCCCTCAAATTTGCTTTTCAAACTTCTGGATTCACTGAGGAGGACCCTGAATTAGGGTTTGATTTTCTCGAAGCTTCACCCATCCAAAAAGTTCTATCCAAAGCTCTAAACTTCAATTTTTCCAAGGCACTTCCAGCCATGGTCTCAGATTTCAGAAATTCCAACTTTTGCAGAAGCCCTAATTTTCGGCTTCACTAGATAGGACCCCAAACTAGGGTTTGATTTTCCCAGAGCTTCACCCAACCAAAAAGTTCGATCCAAAGCTATAAACTTCAATTTTTCTGAGGAGATTCCAGCCATGGTCTCATATTTCAAAAATTCTACTTTTTATGGAAACCCTAATTTTTAGGTCAAAATCTGAAAATGCTTAGAATTGAATTATGTTTCGACAGAAAGAAGCGCCTTGCTAAGGAGAGTCATTCTAGCCTCCTTCCTTTCAATATCTGTGGAGAGAAACCCAAAAAACAAGAAGCCCTAGCTTCCGCAACTGCATAGTGTCTTCTTCTTAGGTTAGCTCTGATACCATGTTAATTTTTTAGCATCAATTCAATATACTCTAGGATCTTTACTGAGAAAATAAAATGTACAGCATATCAATCACAAGAAGCAAACACAAGAGACAATAGACACACAGAGTTTCCTTGGGGAAAACCATAAAGGTGAAAAACCCCAATAACTTCCTCATAGATAGATAGAGCAGTGATACAAAACCCAAGCATAAGAGATAGTCTCCTAACAGCAGCTTCTCCTCCTCCACTAGTGCACCACTCTCCAATGAGTGTATAAGTGAGAAAGTGAATGATCAAATAGAGTGCCTCCCGCACTATATTTATACTTGACTTGACTTGCCTAATAACCTTTACTAGGTCGGCCTCAACTTAACCACATAACATAATGCTGACAGGACCCACCCCCAATAGGGTGGCCTAATAACCCTTTAATCCACATGACTTATACAGGGCCGACCCCATCAAGGTGGTCTAATAACCCATCAAGTATAAGTTACGACACTTACAATATAAATGACGACACTTCCGTATAGAGGAATAATAACATCTATATAGGAATACAATATACATATGTGAAATACATTCCGAAGTTACATATACATCAACAATTATGAGGTATGAGCTAGTAGGGGCTGAAATCCTTGAAGCCTATCCATAATTTGGCGTTAGAATTAAAAATGATGGTTGGTTTCGCTATTGTGAAAAATTACTGGGCCATACCATCAAGGTTTCCAGGGCGTTTGCAAAAGGATTTGATGTGAAAAATGTTATGGTGGGGTATTTAACATTTCCTGTCTCAGAGAATTTCATCGCCGTAGAAACTGAAATTCCATGAGAAGGTGAACAATGTTTCAAGCTTCAAGTTGTTGATATTTCATTGTGCAACCATTTCCTCCTAGACAAGTATCGAAATCCAGACTAGCGTAAGGGGATTCCACGAGCCTGGCTAAAATAAGAATACATTGATCTCTTGAAGATGGTGCAAAGATATATTATAGGGGAAGGAAGGTATGCTATTGTCCATATATATCACATGTGTTTCCTTTTGCATATGTATGGCATTTCAAAAATGAGTTTACCCTTTTACTTTCTGAAGAGTCTCTCGAAAATGGCGTCTAAGGTTAGGAATTTTTTGAAGAGTCAGCATAGTACCTTTCATCGGGGTCTAATTAAACTGCTAATAGTTCAAGAATTAAATAAATTTGGTAAAAGTTGGGACCATTTTGTATTGTATTCTGAATTTGAAACCCTAGGAGATAAGTCCCCACAAAAGAGTATTAGCAGTTTGAAGACCTCTGAGAACTATAAAGACGTTGAAATGGGTGATATGTTTGTAGAACAGATTATTAAAAGGGAAGATGAAAAAATGAAACCAAGGATGAGGGGGCTGTGAGACCACTGCCAAACTCTAAAGATATCAGGTTGTAGAAAAAAGAGCATTTTGATGATCCTTTAGATGATGAAGAAGGAACTAAGAATCTAAAGAGAAAACCTGAGAACCTGAAACCTTATTATCTCAAAGGACCACACACTAAAACCACAAACAATTTTAGGCTAAATTCGAGGGTTATTTTTATCCTTCTCTAAAAGAAAATAAGGTTGTATATCTCAAAAGTCTGCAAGATGAAAAACCAAAGAAGTCCAAAAAACCAAGGGTTAAAGCTTCATTTTTAGAACCTATGCAGACAAGAGCCAGTTCTAGAATTAATAAGGGAAAAGTATTAATGGATCCATATCCTATTAAAGAACCTAAATTCGTGAAATCAAGAACAAATGAGCAGTTCCAGGAACTTAAGAATTTCAAGAAGTTGTTAATGAAGCATCAGACTCGTCCATGTAGGTGGAAAAGAATGTGGCAGAATTGTTAACCAATCTCGAGAAAACCATAAATGTAGTTCCTTGTTCACCTATGGCTCGTCCCTGCATGCCCATGACCTCTGAAGAAGAACAAGACATACAACATGAAGAATTTAGCAATCTTACTAAGACAGAGATAGAAGTTTCAATCGCTCACGTGGAAAAACCATTTGGTGAAATCTTTCCATGACCTGAAAGTGAAAAATGTCAAATTAATCAAAGGCTCAAAAAGAAATTGAAAAAATCAAGGTTTGATTAAAGAGCTACAGCTGGAGAATAAACAGGTACAAGATAGGCTGAATAAAACAAATAAAGAGTGGAATAATTTGCTCATGAAATAAAACAAATTGTGCAAATTCTCTCAAGGACTAAAGAGAAACGGTGAG
Organism: Larix kaempferi; assembly: GCA_027924585.1. NCBI lineage: Eukaryota > Viridiplantae > Streptophyta > Pinopsida > Pinales > Pinaceae > Larix > Larix kaempferi. Next base: position 8,398,280 of record BSBM01000764.1, on the reverse strand, counting down.
AATATTCTCAGGAAAAACAAATATTGGAAAAATGAATGCTTACTCGAAAGGAAGATGTACTAGGCCAATAATGATAAGTTAGGTATTTTGATTGAACTAGGCACTCATGTTCTACAAGATACACTTCAGAGTCTAGGAGTTGATGATATCCAGAATCAAGGAGCTGAAGAAAAATGAACGTGCCCTTGATGCAAATAGGATCGAAGTGCAACCTCCAGCTAATTGAAGACAAGTTTCATCTCTTACATGAATCATGCAAAATCATCTTTTACTATTCTATGAGTTTTTGAAAATTTCAAACTTAAGTTTATCTTGTATATTTGTAAAGAAAGACTTATTATATGTAGTTAAGTTTTGTTAAGGGTCATTATCAAACAGTTCAAACATTCCTAAAGTTTGGATTAGAAACTGTTTTGGTTTTGAAATTAGTAGTTTGAATTTAAAATATTATTGTTAGTTATGAAAGAAGTTTCGAAACCCTAAAGAAAGGAATCAAGAAGGGGTTATATATAGAAATACAAAAGAAAAAGGGGGGGTTTGAATTTTGGCAATAGCTTGACAATAGTTGGTGAAGAGACTGTAAATTTTGGATACAGTAATATAGATATGAATGTTCAGAGATCATTTTCATATGAATACATAGTGCCCCCTATTTAACTTTGTTGCTAGTTTTATGTTTGAAAGTGGAAGAATTTCGTGCGTTGCATAATTTTTTATTTCCAGTGTTAATGACTTTTAAGCTTTATTTGTTCATTAAACCGAAATTGTTCTGCTTTCTCCCATTTGTTCATAATTGTAACGTTTTTATAATATGGATTCAATGAATGTATGAATTTGTATTGTCCTCATGTATTTAAATTATGGTAGTGAGTCAAGTATTGAGCCTTCTGTATTAGTGTTTGTAAAGCCTATGAATACATGATATATTATTGTTTCTTGCATTCCTTCACCCAAGTTTTAGAAGGGTAATAGAATATCCAACCATATAAAACCTAAAATCCATTCTTAATTCCAACTTGCACTCAAATTCCCTAGATTTTCCCTGTTGCATTCCAGTGTAGACCTTAGGGACAACAGACACCATTCAGCAGAGATCTATTACCATTAAGAAATGCATTTCGTCGTTTAAACAATTACAATAGTTAATTACTTTATGAATATGCATATTCAACATTTGACAAATGCAATGACTAAGATATTTTTTTATCACATCTAAAGGATTAGGCACATTAGCAGTGCGCAATAAACTAGTCAGCATTTTGCACAAAGAACTTATTATATATTATTTGTCAGAAGACTCTGGAACCCAAATGTCTTTATATGAAACTAGAGATTGCAATTTTCCATTTGTAAATATGCATATTGGTGTTTCAGTTTACACATTTTAATGCAAAAAAAGAAGAAATCAATATAACGAAAAAAACAATAAGGCATTATGACAAACGATTTTGCAAAGAGAATCTTACTATAAATGCATAAGTCTATGATGTTCAAACTAATGATATATATTCAGAAGTCTATGATGCAGTATACTACTATGTATTCACAATGAATATGGCAAAATTCTATAAAAAAAAAGGAAATTGCGACGTAAACGCATGAGTCTATGATGTTGAATCAATCATTGATATCAATATCTGCAATCAAGTCATTCACAACGAAATCTAGTTTGCAAGTTGCATGTGTGGAAATTGAAATTGATAATCAAAATAAAAGAACACAAGATTTGGTGTCTATTATGAAATCAAAAACCATAGTCCATATTTCAGAAGGAATGTAAACCGACTGCAAGTTACATAAATTCCTTGTTTGTAGGTAGATTTGGTGATATATAAATAGCTATCAGAACATGTAATTGCCTTTTTAGTTATATCTCAATTGTAGGAATTGGTACAATAGGATATACCATTTTCCACTGGCCATTAGCTATATTAGATTTAGCTATGAAAATACAATAATAGGTGATAACATCACAATAATGATAAAACTGAAGGGACACCATGGAACAAGATTTGTTCAACCATATACTAAATTGTAAACTAGAATTATTAACATTAGCATGGTTAAAAACAATTATAGTAATTCAATAGAAACTATCTATTGGCGTGATTTTGTCCCATTTATTTTGTAGGGCCAACTTCCATATATGGATATAACAATTTTCTTCACTTAAAGCAATAAGAATTTTAAGATATAAGTATAAAGCATTGCAACTTTTAAGAAAAAAAGAAACTGCTATTTGCATCTGGAATATAATAGACTTATAGATATAAGTATATAGAAACATACAAGCAACATTATAATTGTAGTCTAAATACCACTGGTTTTTTTTTCCAAAAAATTGCAAAAGGTTTATAAGTTGAAAGTGATTTGCTTTGCGTAGGTTCGGTAATATAAATACACATGTTTTGCTTTAATAATGGAAAAAGAGTATGGAAATAGGGTTTAAGAGTTATGTAAAAGTAGCAGTAAATGACTAATTTACCAAAATTGAGGCTAATTTTTTAGCACAGTAAATTTATAGAGTCTAGATCCAATTATCATAGTTCTCTAACTTCAACAATATTGTTGTCTACTGTCAATATGAAAAGGCATTTCTGACATAGCTTCCACAAATGGAAGACAATGGAAGAAATGTTTTTTGAATATCCTTCAAAAGAGATTGTAGTAATTTTTGGGCAACATTCTTGAAGTGCTCAACTACTTTAGGCACATTCAATTATTCCCTCATATGATTCTAAAATGCACTCAACATTGTGCTCATATCTAATTTTTGTCACCTCTTTGCAAGATGTGCAATTTGGCATATCTTATCTCATTGGATGGTTACATTTAGTGTAGATTTGCTCAAATGGTGGTGCAAAAGTGTTCTTTTCTTTGAGAAAACCTTCTATATACATACGAGAAAATTGTTTTTACTACTTGTATATGTTTTTTTCCTCAGCAATAGGTGAGACAATAATAGAAATCCAAAAGGAAAAAGGTTTATTAAACAATTGACAAAGAAATTTTTTAATGTAAAGTGTACGCAATTAGTTACCAGAGTCTTAGAGTATAAAATCTCAAGCATATTTTCTTTTCAAATCATCTATGATTGTTGTTTCAGATAGGTGTATTTCCTGGCTTCCTTTCAAACTATTTCTTACAATTTTTTTGAACAAATACAATGGTGGAATGGCATATGTAAGTTGCTCTTCTACTTGCTCTACTAGATATTTGTAATGTTCATTGACTTGTAGCTTAAACAAATTGGAAATACTATTAGAGTAAGTCCAAGAAGCAATTGGCATTGGATTTTTTTTAATCTTAAGCAGCAACAATGGTGAAAATATTCGCAATCAATCCAATAGCTAGATAAATTTTGTAGAGGAAAAAATACTTACAACTACATTGGCATAAGTTGTTTCTCCCTCTTTGATGCTTAGTTCATATTGTGTGTTGTTCTGATGACATCCAATATTGATAGCTACAATGGAGATAACTAAATAGGCCGCACTTGATGTCATCAATTCATCTATAGTGATGTCTAGTGGAAGTATGCTATATATACAAACTTGTTGAATATTTTCAACTTTTGTTTTGTCGAGAAGGACAATGCAATATTTTGCATCTCCTCTATGATAAGGTCCTTTTTACTTAAAGGAAAATTCGATGATTCTAACACTAGTTCTGGGACAAAAATGATATGCAAAATGAGGAATTAGGTGATTGTTGATGTCTATTGTTACTGTCATGTGTCCATCTTTGTCCACTAAATCAGCATGAACCAATTGGGTCTTTGTAGGCTAATTTGGGCTCTTACTTTGGGTAGGTCCATATAGTTCCATGAAATTTCCTTCAAAAACCTTGTTATATGTCGGTGAGCACAGCTGAATTATAGTCGATGGTTCAACTAAAGGTTGTTTAAGATTGTAGTTGTAGATTGTTAGCCTATATCAAGAAAAGATTAAACCTATATTAGAAACAATATTGAATTCAAAAAAAATTATGAAGCAAACTCTTGTTTCTGTGTAGACTCTTGGACTGGTCTTATTGCAGGAAAATGCTAAATGGCCTAGCATGATGCAAGGGAAAATGGAAAAAAAATCACCTTTTATCTACTTCACTACTCAATATTTTTTCCATTTTGCTTTCCATCTTGTTGATATTTATTCCAAATGAAGATATTTTGGCAGTTTGTTAAAATCTGTGTGATTGCCATGAAAATTATATGTTGGTAATATTTTAATTTTTTCATAACTTGTGCAGCCACTTTTTTTTACAGACTTTCATATTGTAAACAGAATTCAGGAACTAGATTTTGATCATGTATATGTAAGCAAAGTACTATGAGTAAAGACTAGTAATCTTTTCACACGGTTTCATCTAGTGTTAGTGTTTTATTTCAAGAAGACAACACAATCACATCTAAAACTATGTCGATAATGAATGCAAATCCTAAAATTCAATTCTCAACTCCATTGAGACTTTTACAATATAGAAGGCCTTTTATTTTGAATCAATACCAGAGTTTCGCATTCGATATGTGCACAAGTTACCTGGGGGAGAAAAATATATTATTTTTCCTAATTCATGGGTTAGCATAAACAAACATCATATAAAAAGAAGCAGATAATCCAATACTTGATTCATAATCCAAGTGCGGAAAACAAAAAATCATATAGGTAAAAGGATTATGGATTATATTACTAGCATTAGCATTAGGAAAAACACTCATCTACTATATGCTATTTGGTTATGAATGATTTAATCACATTGCTTTTTGACAAAATGAAAAAAGATTTGAGGAAGCTGGAAATGAAGAAATGGACAAAAAAATAAATTATGTGGGAAACTGCAATTACATTTTAGGTGTTGCAACAAAATGCTAAGTGGCTTAGCATCATGCAAGCGAAAATAAAAATGTTTTTCTTTACCTTTTGTCTACTTCACCACTCAATGTTTTTTCCATTTTGGTTTCCAGCTTGTTGATATTTGTGCCAGATGAAAACATTTTGGCAGTTTGTTAAGGTTTTCTGATTTCCATGGAAATAATATCAGGCTAATATGTTAATTTTTGTATGACTTGTGCAACAAATTTTTTTCATACTTTTTGTATTGCAAATAGAATTCAGAACTAGATTTTGATAATGTATATGTAAGAAGAGTACTAAGAATAAAGACTGTTAATCTTTTTACACAGATTCAACTAGTGTTTTCTTTCAATAAGACAGCGCAAGCACATCTAAAACTATTTTCATAACAGATGTAGATTCTAGACTACAATTCTCAAACCCACCGAGACTTTTACAATGTAAAAGGCTTTTTATGGAATGGGAATATTAAAATTTCACAATAAATATGTCGACAAGTTACTTAGGGGATAAAATATATTGTTTTACCTAATTCATGGACTAGCATAAATAGACAGCATGTGGAGAAAATCACATAATACAATACCTAATGTTGGTAATATGTTATTTTTGGCACAACTTGTACAACAACCTTTTTTTTAATAAACTTTCTTAATGTAAACAAAATTTAAAAACTAGATTTTTCATAATGCATATGTAAGCATTAGTACTAAGAGTGAAGACTAATAATATTTTGACCACCGTTTCAGCTAGCATTTTATTTCAAAAAGACAACACAATCACATCTAAAACTATGTCTATAATGAATGCAGATTCTAGACTACAATTCTCAATTCCATTGATACGTTTACTGTATAGAAGGCTTTTTTATAAGGAAGGAATACTAGAGTTTTACAATGTATATGTGCACAAGTTACCTAGGGGAGGAAAATATATTACTTTACCTAATTCATTGGATGGCATAAACAAACAACATAGGGAGAAAGCACATAATCCTATACATGATTCATAATCGAAGTGCGTGAAACATGAAGCACATAGGTAAAAGCATTATGGATCATATTACTAGCATTATAATTAGGAAGACCACGTGTATACTAAATGTTATTTTGCTATGAACATTTTAACCACCTCTCTTTTTGACAAAATGAAAAAGATTTGGGGCAGCTAGAAATTAGGAAATGGACAAAAAAAAATTATATGCAAAACTACAATTGCATTTTAGGTGAGCTAAGTTCATGGGATGGCTTTAAATTTATTTCTAAGCCTCTATGAAGATACAAGTATTAAGAAATAGTTTATAATCTAAACATGCATTATCATTGATTTGTTTCTTTTAATTTGATACAGGTTTAATTCCAATCCCAATTTCAATAGTAATTTAGAGATATTTCTTTTTTTTCATTTTAAATCTTAAAACAATTTGACTAAAAGTAACTGATTTGTAGCATTTGTGTATACTTACATAAAATATGCAGGGTTATGGTTCCTAAGGAAAACATGTTTTATTGTTCATTTGTTCCTTTTATGTTGGAAAGTTGAGACTCTTAAGCATTTTTGTTTTATACTAGGTAGATGAAGATAAGCAAACTAGACTTGAGATAGATTTGATTTTATTTGCAATCTTAAGAGCAAATTACAGAGTTATGTCTTATTTAGCTATATAGATCAAAATAATTTATTGGTGTGAAAGGTTTCCAAGGAAAGAAAGGATATTAGTCATGAGTGATTACAAAGGGAAACATTAGAACCTTCATACATAAGGCATAGATTCGGCAATTGATAAGAATATTAGTTGGAGATTGGAAGAAGGTTTAGAACAATCAAACCACTTAACATAGATATAAGTAATTTGACGAAAGTGGCAGATTTCCAGTATTTGCATAGAATTCATATGGCAATTCTCATGTTATGTGAGATGGATTAATACAATAAAATAGATACAAATTTAACCTAGTTTTCTATTGAGGTGGGCCAATCAAATTAAATTTTAAGAAGATTCCTAATTATATCTAAGAGCAATGTATGAAAATGGTCATAAGAAATTACTGACGGAAAATTAGGAACCTTTATTAGGAGGAAACAGATTGAGCAACTAGGAAGAATAATGGTTGAAAATTGGAAGCATCTCTAGACTAATCAAAGCATTTAATTCCACAAGTAAAGGTATCAATGCTAATTTTCCCTAAACATTCAAGCAATTGTATAGCAATATTGTAGCGATTTAAATTCAGGATGAAGACATATCCTATAGTGATAATGCCATAAATATTGTGCCATGGCAATTTCTTTTGCCAAATGCTATAGTGAAGAGGGAGAAGAGATTTTCATTTATTTCATATCTATATTTTTTTGTAGGAAAACATATTTAGATTCTAGTATTGGGTTTAAAGGATGAAAAGGATGCTTATGATAGTGCAGGAAAAATTAAAAGGCAAGTTGCATGATGATCACTCCAATAGTCATCAAAAATGCTAAAGACGATATATATATCCTCTAGGTTTGACAAAAAATGGTCAAGCATAGAACCATTGTATGTTGTTTCTCTAGTTGTATGCAATTTAAAGCCATATGTTTTCATGAATGATTCTAGTCTATTTTAAGATGTGTTGTTTTGCACCATGTCAATGTTGAAATGTCCAGTAACTATAATCTGGTTCCTTTGGAAACTGTGAAAGAAAACAAAATTAAGAACGCAAGAGAGGTTTCAATTGGAGCATTTGGCCTATTGTAAATATTTATTAGTTTGAAACAAGTGTTATTAGCTTGGAATTCAGTCACAATTGGGTCTATGTTTTTTGTTAGATAGTTTTCTCAGTTGTTAATTACTATGTTTTTTTTAGGCAAGTAACAATGCCATGGACGATGAGTGTTGCTAGACAACTATATTATTTTGTCAATGTGGTATTTTTAGGAACTTTATCAACATAGGTTTCTTGGAAGCATAGAATCTTTGAACACATTAGCACATAGTCATTTATGATATTTTCTATATACAATGGTAAGCTTTGTGTGTTCAGTGAGCATATTAGCAAACAACTCTCTTTTCTTATTGAATATAGCCCATATTGAAATTGTCAATGCACATATGTTTGAAGTCTATTTATTTAAATTGCAACCTTTTCATAGAGCAAGAAAAAAAATCTTCTTGTTTGCTTATGAGATAAAGCGATTTGATGTTCCTGACATGGGAAAGTGCAGTATACACAAGTCCATGTTGTCGTATTCCCTTTGGGTCAAATGAAATTGCATCCATTGTTAGGCCTTTTCCCTATAGATTATTCGTGCACATGCTAATTCAACAGGAAATTGTTGTTGGATGAAGGCATGGTTATTTTCAATTATGTCCAGTTATACATGATTCTAGGTGTATATAGTTGTTGCATATTGGCTCATTGATTGAATCCAATTGTTGGATCTTGGAAATCAATCCATAAGATATCAGTTGTTCCTTATGTATAGTGTTTGAAAATTCCTTCTGTGCCATTGACTAGACCATCGTCAATTAGTGTTTGAAAATCCCCCTCCTCTCTTCGCACGACGGTGACCCCTGCAGCAGAATGGGAAAATAATTTAGTGGAAGGGACGATGGCAAGAGGGGAAGTGGAGGACGGATGCGGCAGGGTAAAGCAAGGTTTGGGGAAATGACAAGGTGGATGCCTGCCTAGATCTACAGTGATCCTTTCGCTTCAGATACGATCGGAAAAGATACAGGAGAGAGTGGAACAATGGAAGGAGAAAGCATTGGTAGCTAAGTTCGTTGGGATCTGGCCAAAAGAGAAGGATCTTGAACCCTAAGGGCCATTATGACCTGCATTTAGGGGCCAAGGGATTCTTCACCATTGTGTTCTTTAACCAAGAAGGTCGAGATCGAATATTGGAGGGAGGCCCATGTTTCTTCTTCTCGGCTGGATTATAGATGTTCCCATGGAAAGAATGATTCAATCCAGGAAAAGAAGACCTAAACATTGCAATAGTATGGATCATATTGTATTCACTGCCCTGTGAATACTGGGATCCTGAGATTTTGCAAGACATTGTCAATGCATTAGGAAAAATCGTGAAAGCCTCTGAACAAACAAAACATAGAAGATACACTTCTTTTGCTCGGATATACGTTTATATGGTTCTGGCAAGAGATCTACCTAACGCCATCAACCTGACTTGGGAGGACGAGGACTACGTTCAACCGGTTGATTATGAGCATCTCCCTTTCAGGTGCCAAAAATGCCACGAATATGGCCATCTCAGCAGGGATTGCCTGAATAATAGCCCAGCCCCTGCAAGCCCGCTTGTACCTCAGGAAAAAGAACAGAGAACGTCATATGAGGGTTTTACACAGGTGAATAGGCGAAGACACGGAAGAAAAATGAACAACTAATAGCAAAATAAACATCCCAACCCTAAGAAGGAAATGACGACAAATAGATTTGAAATCCTAAAAACCGTTGTGGAGGATCTGGAAGATCTAGGGAACCAGGACCAGGGAGAAACATCTAATAATGCAAATTTATCTCAAGAGGTGGGAAAAATCGTGCAGGAAATCCTGTAAGACCAACCAGAGGAAATGGAGGACGATCTACCAGAAGAAGCGGAGGATATAGATCTAGGAGAACTAGATCTAGATGAGGTAGAGAAAGAGTGTGAAAAAAGGGAAGGGTTATGTCTCATGCATACGGATTGAACTATTGCAGTTGGCTATCCTCAAAGCTAAAGTTATCCCACAATTGGGAATAGCTTCGGAACCACAGAAAGGAAATAAAAGAAAACAACCCAAAGAAGGCGGGAAGAGGGGAAGAAAGACAAACAGGAAAATGATAGCGAAGGCGGGAACCAGACTAATCGAATCAAGTCAATATCCCACCATCAAGGCAGCCTTTTTAGAAGTAAATAGAGTTTTTCAATGAAGGTTTTCACATGGAGCATCAGTGGGGTGAACCACCCACATAAACTAAAAAATATGAGGAACAAGATTCGAAAGGAAAAACCGGTTGTTGTTTTTTTACAAGAAACCAAGTGTGGAGACGAGACGATGAAGGAGATAGGGAGCAAGGTCTGGAGAGGTAGTGAGACAATTCCAATTGATTCCTTGGGTAGTACAGGAGGACTTGCGATCTTGTGGCGACCAGAGGAAGTAGGGTTAACAAACTTTTGGGCCATGAGATTCTCACTAACTGCAAAATTCAAGATACATGGAACCAGAATAAGGGGAATGATTACGAATGTTTATGGTCTAAGTATCTTTCCACAAAAAGATTTATTTCTAGAATCCTTATCTTGGACTGCAAAATGGATAGGGGAAAGACAATGGATCATTGGGGGATATTTTAACATGATCACAACCTTAGAAGAAAAAAAGGGGGGAAGACGGATATTGGGACCAACCAATGAAGCCTTCAAGGAATTTATCGCGAACAATAAGCTAGTAGACATGGAGACGGGAAATGGTTGGTTTACATGGAATAAAAAATGTGTGGTAGAGCACCACATGGAATCCAGATTATATAGAATCCTTATTTCAGAGTATCTGGTCAGTGCTTGAGAAGATTTGAACACCTTTCTACTACCCTCGGTTGGTTCGGATCACTGGTCGGTCTGCCTTTTTTGGGACAGGACAAACTCCAATGGGAGGAAACCCTTCAGGTTTGAACAATTTTGGCTAGAACACAAGGAATTTAAATCATTATTCTGGCAATGGTGGGCGGAATTAGATTCCCCACGGGGGCCAAGAATGTACCAGTTCTAGAAAAAGTTGAAAGAAAGAATTCGCATGTGGAACAGAGAGGAGTTTGGGAACATCTTCCAATACAAAAAAATTATCACTGAACAAATAGAATCCATCCAAAGAGAAGGTATGAATAACGGTTTCAATGAAGAACTGAAAAGGAAGGAACAAATAGCTCTAGAGCAGCTACAAGTTCGAGAAAAACAGGAAGAAATCTATTGGAAGCAAAAATCAAGGAACCAATGGCTCCAAGAGGGGGAGAGAAACACAAAATTCTTTCATCGATCCGTTATTTAGAATAGACAAAAGTCAAGGATAAACATAATAAAGAAGGAGACAGGGCAATATGTGGAAACTAGAGAAGAGATGGAAGAAGAACTAACAGACTATTTTGAAACTATAATGAAGGAAGATCGTGCAAATAGATTTAAACATATAGCCAAGATCACCCACTACATCCCCTCAATAGTGACGACATAACATAATGACCTCCTGAAGAAACCAGTTGAATTAATCAGAAGTTGAGGAGGCTATCCAACAAATGGCTGACGGGAAATCCTCGGGACCAGATGAATTCACCACCAACTTCTTCCACCACTTATGGGAAATTATCAAGCAAGATGTCTGCCAAATTGTGGAGGATTATCGTCAAGACAAAGGATTGCTCAAAGCCTTTAATTCTACGTTTCTAGCCCTAGTGCCGAAATCGGAAGGCGCAGACACACCATGTAATTTAGACCTATTGATCTTTGTAATGTGATCTATAAAATCATAGCAAAGGTTATGGCCAATAGGTTGAAGCCCATTCTTCCCAATTTGATCTCTCCAGAGCAATCTGGTTTTGTGGAAGGAAGACATATTTTGGATGGAGTTATCCTCGTCCATAAAGTCATTCACTCCCTCCAGGTAACCAAAATTCTGGGAATGCTCCTGAAGCTAGATATATCCAAAGCCTATTACAAGCTGAGTTGGAAATTCATGGGGGAAATGCTAAAATCCTATGGATTTGAGAGGGATTGGATTGATTGCGTTATGAGCATAACCTCCTCTGCTTTCTTCTCGATCATGCTCAATGGATCCCCAACTAAAACCTTCAGGCCCACAAGAGGTATTCATCAGGGGGGGCCTCTTTCTCCTTTCCTCTTCATTATGATGGCAAAGGGCCTTAGTAGACTAATCAAATCTATGTTAACCAGTGGAGAACTAAGAGGTCTCAATATCCATCCAACTGCAGAAAAACAAACGCACCAACAATTTGTGGATGACACTATGCTTATGGGCCATCCTTCAGTTCAGGAATCCAGAGAAATTAAACCCTATCTTAACACCTTCTCTAAGGCCTCAGGTTTGGAAATGAATAGAGAGAAGTCTCAAGTTTTCTTTTTCAACACACCCAGTATCTCCCAAAGGAATATCCTTCGAATTCTAGGATTTCAGGGGAGCTCCCTTCCATCCAAATACCTTGGCGCTCCTTTGGTTGAAGGGGTCATCAAAAATGTTTCCTGGATGGATGTTTTGGACATAATGAGGAAAAAATTGACCAGCTTGGTCATCATACCTCTTAATATTGCAGGCAGACTTATCCTCCTCAAGTTGGCCCTCCAAGTAATGCCAATATATCGTTTTTCGATCCTAGTGGCCCCCAAAGCTGTCATTAGAGAAATGAGATCCATCCAAAGAAATTTCTTGTGGGGAGAAAGCCCCGAAAAACCCAAATGGGCGCTGGTGAGATGGGATAAAGTGTGCCAACCTATATCTAAAGGTGGAATGGGACAAAGGGATCCAGGGAAAAATAATGAGGTTTTGGGGGCCAAAATATGGTGGAACTCGGTCACTTACAACTCAGAGCCATGAGCATAACTATGGCATGCTAAATACACACAGGACAAACCGAAAAAGAACTTATAAGATGGTGTTTAAGAACGGAATGAAGTTTAAAAATGTTGGATCGGACGTCCCAGTACTGTAGACGGATTCGGGGCTTAAAAGAATGATGACTGTAATTAAGGTAAAAATGGATTTGATGGTTATAAATGAGGATGGCACAAGGTGGTCGACATGCAAACCCCCGAATTCTATTATGGATACTGTGCTGGTGAGAGTCACCCTCTTTTTGGACCTGGGTGTTCGACCCTATCCCCATAGGTGACCAAAAGAGGGGAGGAAGAAAACACGCAAAAGCCAAGTGTTTTATACGAAAAATGCCACCCGAGAGCAGTTGAAATCCACCCAGGATGCCTGTTTCTTCCGAGATCGTATTTCTCAGATGATTCAAGAGGAAATCAAACAGATGGAAAAAGGATTGTGGACTCGGGTGACAAAGGAAAATCTTGGAGAAATAAGGGCTGAGGTTGAAGAGTGGGTCCATGACCCAGGCACTACAGTGGGTTGCTTGGTCGCCTATGATCATATAGTGACCACATATTGGGTAACAAATGGGATTCTCGCTCATATTCTGATGGAGAGGGAGAACAAAGCTGTTGGTGAGACAAAGCTAGTGCCTGCTTGGAGGGAACACTACAATAACATCCGTCTAATGCATAAGAAAGTGGACCTGATTACAATGAAATTGGGGATTCCGCTCTATCCCCCTCTTAGCCTAGAGAAAATGGATCCTGGAAGTTGTTCTCGCGGACAACAACTCAGCGGCAGTGGGAGCAGGGGCACCTGTGCTGCAACGAACACCTCGGGGCCTAGTTCAGCAGCCCAACCAAGCGCGAAGGAACTGATGGACTCCACAAAGGTGTAATCTGCGGCCTGTTATGCATTTTGTTGTCTTATGTTCCAGTCTGTGTATTTTAGAGGCTATGGTCGGTCTTTAAGTAGATGGAGTACAAAGGATGTAATTTGGGATGGGTGGGTTTTGAGTAGCTTTGTCACTTTTTTATGAGTCTGCTCCATGTTTCTCAGAAGGAGTAAACAGTCCAAGTTGAAGAAGAACGGAATCTACACTCATGTATTAACTGTCTGCAAGTCTAGTTTTGGGGCCGATGTAGGGAAGATTTGTGTAAGGGAATTTTGGGCCTAGTGGTTTCTTGTCGGCTAATTGATCTGATAGCTATGTATTTCTCATTTTGAAGTTAATATCAAATCTTACTTACAAAAAAAAAATGGATGAGATAACCTATATGTGATATTAGACCCATCATAAAATCATCCCCATCATGACATTAATTGCAGAATATTTCAAATCATGAACATTAAAGGGAGTAATTCATCATAGATATTTACCTTTTTAACTTGTTGAGAAATCTTGCATTGTACTATTACTTCCTCGATTTGTTCATTGTTAAACTCGTTTCCCAGCTCATTCCTTTTGTTTTCATCTTTGCACCGAGAGTAGTGAGGTGATCTACAACCCAGTGTGGGGGAGATATTGTCATGTAACGTAAAGTAACATTACAAAATGTTATCAAATATAAAAAGTAATTAAAAAATCATGTTGGTTCATAAAATAAAAAATAATTTAAAAAATCCATGTCGGCTCATAAAATAAAATAAATAAAACCAACATAGATCCATATTAAACACAGTTCTATTAAGCACTAATAAATTGGATCCCTCTCGGTGCTTAATAGATCTGGGTCTAAGATGGATATATGTTGATGTATATCAATAGCAGTTTCCCTGATTTCCATTTCTGCACAGTCTTTGTTGCATTCAAAACGTCGAAGGTACACAACAGTAGGGAGCTACTCAAAAAGAGATGGAAGAAATCCTCAATCCGACAAAGGATGCATAGGGCATGCTACTGACTAACACAAGTCATCTCACCAGTTTCTAGGATGACCCCATTTGGGATTAAATGTACTAGATATTTGTCAAAGGCAATTTCCCTCAAGATGATGACAATTTGTTAGTGTATGAAAATATCAAGAAAAGCGACCTTGTTACTATTGATACCATACTGACAGCCCTACCTTATAATGATGCAATGAGGTGGATTTTCGATGACATCAACTTGGGGCTTGAAATAGTAGTAAATGAGGTTGCATTTCTTGTAACCTCCTTGAAGCCATACGCCTTTCTACAGATGTATGAGTTGAAGAAACCTGAGGTGTTGCTCAACAAGCCATTTTTGGAAATTTTTTATGGAGAAAATCCTAACCTAGTTGCAATAATTAAAGAAGCATGGGTTGAAGATAGAATTTTCACACAAAAAGAAAACCACGAGTATGTTGTCCAATAATTTAAATGCCCATACAAATTGCTCATTCCCGTGATTTTTTTAGTACACGGAGAATAGGGGTATCCACACTTCATACTCGAATGGACGTATATAGCACATCATGTAGCAGAAACACGACAGATCTTCAATTGGGCCAACATCCTATCATCAAACATCTTGAAGGTTGCCAAAGCTGCCAAAGAGGTACAGAGAAACAAAGCCCCTAATTTTTTCATGTTCACTTTCCTAGTTGACTCTTTATTCTACAAATGATTTTCCCTAGATGAGTTGGGACTAGAACCCTAGTTTACCCCAAAAATAGGTTTACTAAGAAAAATTGTGTGCTTTGTTGTAGCCACAACATAACCCACCACTTTTTCTTCAAAAAATTATGGGAGCCGCTTTTCTTTTTTTTTAAGATAAGTTGTTTTGATTTGATTTCTTGTTTGAATTATATAATTTCTCATTTTCATTAACTTAGAGTGAATTCCAATTAATTATCTTTCAAAACTATGCTTTTCCCGATATTTTTTATGCTTAAAATTTCAAGTTTTATGTAAAAACATCGGATCTCTGATTTCAGGATTTTCAAGTTCTTAAACTTAAATTTCTGACATCCCAATCCCGACTTTATCTGGTAATCATCAGATGTCGGAAGTCAGAAAATTCTTAACTTTGACTTTTTAATTTATGACGTTCCAACACCATTACAATGGCTATAGCTTGATTTTGGATTTATTCACTAATCGGCTATGTTGTGAACATGACATGTTGGATGATTTCAATAAAATCTACTTTTGGCATGCTTTTGTAATTATTAGCGCTTGATTAATTAATTAGCTTATTAGTTCTTTCTTAAAGGCTAGATAGGCTTATCCTACAATTGATTTTGATTCTTAAAGATGATCTTTGTTATTTTAAGCTCATGCTTTCTTTAATGATGTTTCGTTAAGATTGCATAAGTAATTGACTGTAACATAGTTCAAGGATTTGTTCTAAATCACTTACAGTGCATTTTATCATCAGAGATTGCCATTTTTCATGTTATTTTTCTCTAGATTAATTTAGGTTAATAAGTTTCCCTGTCAACTGATAACAACCTAGGTTTAACTTACATAATTTTAAAAAAATTATTCTTGGTTAGGATTTGTCAATTTAGGTAATATTTAAGATAGAATTTTGATAAGTCTCCTTTCCAAGATCATAAAACCGACTTGTGGCTAACAGGGCCCTGATATCCGTCGGAAGAAGTCATACCAAACGATTGAGGACTAGGAAGAATATTGTGCAGGGTTTTTTGACACCCCTGGATCAGATTGATATCCTTTGCATTAATGAGTGGAACAATTTCTCCTATCAACAAATGGCACTAGAAGGAGGGACACTTGTGAATTAATGGTTAAACAAAACCATAAGAAACCTCCAACCAATTGCTCCCCAATCGTAACTCGCAATCGTTTGAGTCCTCCCATCATATTAGACATCGCTACCACCTCACAATCTGAACCGATCTCCACACCACTTCCACATTTTGCACACCCTGCAGGTGATCCTATAATTTCTACACCTTTGTCAGTAAGTCTTGAGTTCGAACAATTGATCCAAAACTCCCAACATATTTTATCCAAGACTCAATCTAGATTGGCTAGAAATATATATTTCTAGGAGCAATTGGATCGGTATTTTGACCAACACACTGAACATATATCGCAACCTGACAACATCCCACCGATCATCAGACGACTTGAAAACACCCCATTGATTAGCAAACCTAATTTATTTTTGCATAATATATTAACTGGCCAACCTTGTCCTAATACTATAGCTAAACAATTCAATTCACCATCACATTCTCAGCTACATTCCATATTGAGTGCATTGGCTTCACCAATTCGAACTCGACCCATCTTAGGATTGGGTGGACCTGATCAGCTACCTTCACCACCTAACTTGTCTCAAGATTCTCCTTGAGGAAATTTATCGGGAGAAGAGTCCTCAAGACATCACTCTAATTAATCTTTTGCTATATCTTCTAGGTCTCAAGGATAATGACACATGGCTCATAACCATAACAAACCCTGGCTTAACCAAGATGCAATGGTGCTACCAGGTCCACAACATCCATTACCTAAGAATCCAGAAATATTTATGCCAAAATATGATCCTTACAATAAACAACTAGTTGATGATCACATAAGGACATTCATGTTAGCAATTAGACTCAGGAATGTTGAACATTATTAATATGTACTTTGTAGGTTGTTTCCCTGTACGTTTGAGCATAGGGCCTCCACATGGCACTTTTCTCAACAACTGTGGACAATTGTGTCTTTGGGCCAGTTTGAAACTGCTTTCTTGGAAAAATTTGGCAATGACAAAACCCCTAAGATTTTGGTGATGGAATTATCCAAAATGAAAATGGATAATAAGGAAAGAATCAAATACTTTAACCAAAGGTTCTTGGATTTAAAAAATAAGATTCCCGTTGCATCTATGCCGGTTGAAAACCTCATTATAGCATATTATGCAAAGGCTCTCACACTTACCACAACCATGTGGGTTAAAAGATCCTTAAAATCCGCCCTCCAAGAAGCATTCGATGAGTCTTTGTTGATTGAAAAGGATATATTCAGTCTGAAAGACAATCTCGATACTGAAAGCGATCAACCTTCAACCTCTCTGAAAAGAACAGAACCACTCCCGAAACTCCTTGCGGATATGAAGGATAAAGGGGCACTTGATCTATAAAGTTTGTAGAAGGTCCTTCAAAAGACATGAGGAAAAACTTATGTGAAAGCTCATCTAATCAGGGTAATTATAGACCCCCTTTTAGAAATTCACATCAACCTCCTCCCTCCCAATCAATAGATGGCTCCCTCAAAGGGGATGGACACAATTGATCTTGCTAATGTTCTCATAGATTTTATATCTATCCCCCAGCCTCCTCTTGATAGGAATGAAGCAAACTTTAATCAATATATGGAGGATGATGAACAACCACTTGAAGGTGATGACGAACCACGTACTCATACTGTCAATCATTTTTCAAAACTGTCGGGGATTTATGAAGAGGAAAATCCTGAGCCAATGTATGCTATACAACATCACTACAACACTCATGATAAGGGACAATTACCTAAGGATTATCCTACTACATCAAGTCCTAACAGAAATACTCCTTCAAACACTAGATCTAATTCTCAAAGGGAGGTATCTATGCATGAATTAGAATATGATCTAGTAGAAGACTTAAAGAAGGTTAAAGCCAACATTTCATTGTTTGAACTTATCAATTTCTTGATGATTCAAGATAAGGTTCTTCAAAAGTTGGCTGCTAACAAAGTTAATATTGTTGAAAATAATAACTTGGAAACCCCTGTAAGAGAAAACATTGATTGCCCCGCTTCTTCACCTCCTACTAGTAAGAAGATTGGTACACCACCTTTCCTACTTTTCTTTGATATTTTCAATATAAATGTACACAATTGCATGGTGGATTCGGGTGCACCTTCCAACATGATGCATGTTTATGTATGTAGGAAGCTTAATGTTGATATCAAAACCTTCTCCTACACAAATAGTTAAGTTGGACAAATATAGGGTTAATATGGTAGGATAATTGAGGAATATCTTGATAAGACTCTCCTCTGACTCCCGTATTCACCAAACGATAGATATTGTAGTGGCTGATGTCCCAAAAGTTTATGAGATGTGGTTGAGTAGAGACTAGTTTGAAAAGATGAGAGGATATTTCACTACCGACTGGTCACACTTATGGATGCCATATAATGGGGAAAAAAATAAGATCAGGGTTAATAAGGAGCCTTACTTGAAACAAACTGTTACTAATCTCGACGACCCTAGTGAACCTGCTCTTTTCCTCAACTCTCACACAAGGAATTATGGTGTTGATACCTTCTTCGGGGACTTCCCTACAAAAATTTCACCTTTTGATTAATGTGACAGACAATCTAAAATCATTTAATTCTCTCGAATGGATTCATCACCATCTATCTTGCATAATGTATATAATGTAAATACAAACTTTAGGTAAGAGAATACTTGTTGGACTTTGTTTTTGATGGCTCTAGGTCCAAAGAAGGGGCTGGAGTTGGTTGTGTTTTGATTAACCCAGATGGAAATAAGATTTTGATAGCTTGTAGGTTAGAGTTTGAATGCACTAATAACATAGTTGAGTATGAGGCACTCATACGGCGTCTTAGAAAAGCTATTGACTTAAAAGCTCGAGTTCTCAAAGTTTATGGCTTTTATCAAAAAATTGTCAGATGGGTTAGGAACTCAAGTCATTGTGTTTCCAGTCATTTGAAGAACTATCAGAAAGAAGTCTGGAGTTTAATTAATCATTTCCAAGAATTCAACATAATTTATGTACCTCGATCCCAAAACTTTGACACTGGTTTGCTCACCAATGTCGCATCAAATTACTTCCTCCTGATGGTTTTCCACTCGATGTCTTTTCTGTTGAATTGATATACAGGACTTCAATCCCTGATAATGTGATTAATTGGAAGGTCTTTGCTAATGATCAATAGGTCTTAGAATTTCTCTTTCACGAGATACTTTTAAATATGTTTATATTGATGAGCATGTTCATGATGAGTCCCTTCCTAATCCATGTGATTATAGTTCTCCTACATCGGATCCCCACGATCCTACTACTCTCATTCCAAAATCAGTTGTTAGACTTGAAAAATTTTATTATCTACAAGACACATTTAAGAAAGTTAAAAACTATAAAATGAACAATTCTTGTATGAACTATCAGGTCATCAACTTAGGCATTGAGAAAAACCCCCAAAACATCAATCTAGGAATGGAATGTACACCTACTAAAAAGGCAACTTTCATCAAACTTTTCAAAGAATATGAAGACATGTTTTCCTAGACTTATGAATATTTGAAGGCATTTGATACGAATTTTATACACCATAACATCTCGATGAAACACCAGGCTAAACCATATCAATTGAAGCTCAGAAAAATGCATCCTAGCCTTGAGTCATCAATGAAGAAAGAACTAGAAAAAATCCTGGCTACTAGGATTATTTTTCTAGTACACCATACTCAATGGATAGCTAATATGGTCCATGTTGGGAAGAAGAAGAAATATATTCGTCTCTGTGTCAACTTTAGGAATTTAAATAGGGCGTCCGAAAAGGACAACTATCTGGTACCACCAATGGAGAAAATCCTCCATAAGGTATCGAGATCATAAATGTTCTCTTTGCTGGAGGGTTTTTCTGGGTATAACTAGGTTTTAGTCTCTCGCCCAAATTAGTTGAAAACTGCTTTTAGAACTTGGGGAACCTTTCCCTATAGGAAAATTCCCTTCGGACTAATAAATGCAGGCGTTACATTCCAAAGATGATGGATATTGCATTCCAAGGTCTAATTCACAATTGTGTTGTTGTATATCTAGATGATGTAACATTTTTTTCAAAGAAAAGGCATGATCATATCTTTCATTTAAGACAAGTTTTTTAACGTTGCAAGAAGTACGGTATATCATTAAACACGAAGAAATCTATTTTCATTGTAACTAAAGGTAGATTGCTTGGGTTTGTGGTTTCTAAATGCAGAATGATGATTGACCCAGATATGACTGAAGCAATATAAAAAATTAATCCTCCTAATTCAAAGAAATCCATGTAGTTCTTCCTAGGAAAAATAAAAAAATTTATAAGGTTTATTCCTAGCTTTGCTCAAGTCATTAAACCCTTGAAGGATATGATAAAAAGGGATCAAGACATTAAATGGAATAATATGTAGGAGTCTTTTGAAAAAATATGTGATGCCATTGCGGAAGCCCCTACATCGATGTCTCTCGATTTTTCAAAGGATTTTATTCTATATACTTTTGGTTATGATATGTCTTATGCTGCATTTTTAACGCGAAAAATTCTGAAGGAGATAAAATACCTATATCTTTTATGAGCTATGGACTCAAACGTGTTGATCTTAATTAACCTGATGTGGATAAGCAATCCTATACTATCTATAAGGTTGTTAAACATTTAAAACCTTATCTCCTCAAGTCCAGAACAAAAGTTATAGTCCCCTATTATGCGGTTTGGAACCTGCTAATTCAAAAATAACTTGGGGAGAAATGCACCCATTGGATGACAACATTACAAGAGTACGATTTGGAAATCGTGCCAGCTAAAATTGTGAGAGGACAAGGGTTATGCAATTTGGCTGCACAATCCATTGAATCACATAAAGCATAATCAACATGGGAAAATGGAGAATCTTGTGTTGAAAATGAAATTTATTATATGCATGTAGTTCCTCATTCTTGGTATAATGATGTAAAGTTTTTTCTAACACACAGATATGCCCCTGAAAATTTGGAACCTAGGAAGCAGAGAACTCTTAGACTAAAAGATACTCTGCATAAATTAATTGATAACGTTCTTTTTAGGAGAAATTATGATGGATTTTTCTTGCATTGTGTTGAAAAGGAAAACTCTAACAGGGATACTAATAGAATTGCATGCAAGCCTTGTTGGTGGCCATTTTGGTAGAGAGATCACGACTCACAAATTTTGAGGGCTATTTATTATTGGATGATGTTGTTTAAGGATGCTAACGCATTCGCTTGTAAATGTGAAGTCTTCCAGAAAAATTATGGTAGAGTTAAAGAGGCTTCCTACCCTCTCCAAGTAGTTACTATTGATAACCCTTTTTAGCAGTGGGGTTTGGACATTGTCGGACTGATTAATACCCCCTCTTCTATGCAACATGGATATATTCTTACTGCTACAGACTACTTCAAAAGATGGGTGGAAGCAGTTCCACTTCGAGTGGTGAAGACAAATCAAGTGATTTCATTACTTCAAAACTAATATCATAACTGGGTTTGGCATTCCAGAGTTCTTATTCTTTGACAATGCGTCATAATTTTCTTCCTTAGACCTAACTGAGTTTTCCTTGGATAAGGGAATTAAAAGAAAATATTCAACGAGTTATTAGCTGCAGGGAAAAGGTTTAGATGAATCAACTAATAAGAACTTGCTTAAAATCTTAAAAAGAAATGTAGCAAGTCATCAAAAGAATTGGCACAGTCAACTTTTTAATGTTTTATGGGAAGATAGGGTAACTCCTAAGGCTACCATTGGTAATTCACCCTTTTATCTTGTATCTGGAAAAGAATAAATTCTTCCTCCTAATATTTATTTTCCTTCATTACAATTATCACAATCTGTCCAGGAGGATGATTGCCCTGCTTTAACCCATAGGATAAATACCATGCTTAAATTAGAAGAAGAAAGGGAGAAGTCGAAAGAAAAATTTTATCAACATCAACATCTCGTCAAACGTTGGTTTTATGAGATATCTTCTTTCGAAAGGAATTTTAAAGTGGGAGATTTAGTCCTAAAATGCGATAAGCCTCATGAAGATAAGGGTGAACACATGAAACTCCAACATTTGTTGTTAGGACCATTTACTATTACAAAAAAAAAAAAAAAAAAAAAAAAAAATAAATAAATAAATAAATAAAATAAAAAAAAATAAAAATAAAAATAAAAAATAAAAAAATAAAAAAAAATAAAAAAAATAAAAAATAAAAAATAAAAAAATAAAAAAAAAATAAAAAAAATAAAAAAAAAAATAAATAAATAAATTTGTCCTAGCACTTTTCATTTGCAAACACTGGAAGGTCAACTTGAAACATTTCCAGTGAATGCATAGACCCATAAAAGATACTTCTCCTAATCAAATTTGACTAGAATTGTACATAGTTTGATTTGTTTTCTTTTTCTTTTAGGTGTGAGATTAAGATTTCATAGTTATAGTTTATTTTGGTTTATTGTTTAATAAGATGGATACTGATAAATTTCACTAAGATTATACGTTTACCTCTTTTTAGTCAATTATTTGTAGAACTTTATGAAAGACAAGAACAAGTAAATGCATGTTATGTGTTGTATCTCACAGTTGATTTGAACATTATTCCATGAAATATTTTCACTGAGTTATCTATTATCAGTTGAAAGAAGGTTTTGACTATTATCCTAAAGATTTCAAATACCTTAATTTGTGAATTAAGTGATAAAGATTGAATTTCCTTTGAAATGGATACTTTTGATGCAGAATGGGTAAACATGGCACTGATCAATAATCCTTACAACTATTTACATCATCGATTACTCTTAAGGAGTTTTAGTTATGCTTTGCCATCCATTAGACAATCTCTTATGAGGTTCACAATACTTATAATACGGCTTTTGATTTAAAAGGAAAATCCTAAGAGGTTGACTAAAGAATAGGAGGTCTCATTACCAGCTAGCCTATCATGATCATAGATGCTTATATAGTGACATTACCACTTCTGGTTACCAAGCCAGGGTATTGGCTCTCAACTGTAAGGCTAAGGGATAAGAGGTCTAATCACAAGTCGTCTTGTTCACTTCTATGGGTTTCTATGAATGACATTGCCACTAGTTGATTACCAAGCCAGGGTAGTGTCCTTTAGTTGATCTTCATGAAGTTGTATCTATTGTTTGCGCTTGAAAGTTGTATATATATAGCTAGTGGATGGGATCAAAGCAACTAGATCGGGTTAAAAGGAAACCCTACTGAAGCTATAGACGCCTGCGGGCAGCAGTGGCTATGTCTGTGATATTGGAGTTTAATATTATATTTATTGGTTAAGTCTATGTTCTCTTGTTCTATTATCATAATCATTCCTAGCAAAGTCAGTTCTCTAATGCTTCAATTCTTATGTTTTTCTTAAATTCTGAATCTTAAGAGAATAATTCAAACTTTCTAATGAAGTTGATTACTTATTCAAAAGCTCAGAAATTATAAATAAGGGATGCATGAATCTATTTAGATGTGAAGGACAAGCCAATTGCATTATAAGTTTATAAATCTTTAACTTTCAGAGAATTTAGAGTTTTTTTTACTAACCATAGATAACTGTTTATTCCCAATGAGCTGCCATTTGTTATAACCACAACAGATCCCACCACTTTTTCTTCAAAAAATGATGGGAGCACTTTTTTTTTGAAGATAAGTTGTTTTGATTTGATTTCTTGTTAGAATTATAGAATTTCTCATTTTCAGTACCTTAGAGTGAATTCCAATTAATTATCTTTCAGAACTATGTTTTTCCCGACGTTTTCGATGCTTAAATTTTTATGTAAAACCATTAGATCTTAGATTTCAGTATTTTCAAGTTCTTAAATTTAAATTTCCTACATCTTGATCCCGACCTTATCTGGTAATCATCGGATGTTGGAAGTCGAAAAAATTCTTAACTTTAATTTTTTTTTATTTTCAACGTTCTAACTCTAATATTTCGATCTTGATACTAATCTCGGACGTTGGAAATCAGAACTTATTGTTTTAAATGCTAATTTTTACTCCTTACATTTTGATTCCGACATTTTATTTCATCAGACGTTGGAAGTCGGAAACTTAATTTATAAGTTACTCAAAAACAATCCTGAGGCCCAAGACTTTATAATCTTGGATAACCACACATCGGAATTGCATCTCTGAAATCGAAAACTCATTTACCCATGCATGCATGAAGTAACCAACCCTAAGAACCAATCAAATCCAAAATTCAATTCATAATTATGATTTAGCTGCCAATTTTGTACTCAACATTTATGGTTGATGGGAAGTGGGAAGTGGATTACGTCATAGCTAAATATGTACTTAGTTGATTTTTCTAACCAAATTTCTCATTCTGCTCCATTTTACCCATGGCTACAAGTCGGAGAACGATCAGAGCTTACTGACAGATTTAATCTTCGCTACATAGTGATTGTTTTAATTTTTCTTAAGTATTTTACAGTTTATGTTTCTTTCTGCTCACATTTTTTTTTTAATTTCCAAATTAGCTTATTTTTACCATTCTTATTGTAGAACAAGTTGCAGATACCATGGCTCGCAGAACTAGGGCAAAGGAAGCGATAGAAGAACTTAAGATTACGGACCCAAATTTTGGCATATATTCGAATACTGATGGCCGGAATAGCGATACTGAATGCATGGACTGGGAAACCATTTAGAGCACATTTGACGACGATGAATTCTCTTAGTTTGGGGAAGACGCTCAAGTCTATCAGAATATTAGCAGTTAACATATTCATGTCATTGCTACACGGCCAACCATTATGATGTATACAGACCTTGTCCAATGGATGATAGATTATGCAGACATCCCGACTACCACTTTCCAAGATTCGAACCAGGTCGTATATGCCAATTTCAAACCTGACACCTTTTCAAATATTTATGCTTTGAAGACTCCTCAACAGTATTTGACACAAGATTTCTTGAGGTATTTTGAGCAGAAGTATGAAGCAGAGGAGTTTATTGAGAGTTGGTGGTTCGATCAAGAAAGCTCCATGATGAGACCCAACATATTGTACCATATTCAACGTTTGAGGGAACCTTACAAGCTTCTTGCTTCTATGCTCTGTAGATTTTATGGAATTGAGAATTATGCCTATTTCAAGCTTGAATGGACTCCCTTGGTTCATCATATTGTCACTATAGGACTGGTATTTAACTGGGCTCAGATTTTTTCTATTAATTTGAAAGATGCAATTGCTCAGGCACAAAAGACACCAGCCATTAGGAAACCCAAGTTCTTCACGTCAGTCTATCTAGTAGATATAATGTGTTCATATTTTGCATTTAATTCATTGAAATCGCATTAAACAATGTAAATCCCTCTTGTCCATATTTACTATGGAATCTTATGGGATGAAATCTACAGGCCCCACATTTATGATATATGTGATCATTTTTTGAGTGTTGTTTATCTTATTATATTTAAGACAAATACACGTAGGATTTTTTAAAATGCCAGGAAGTTGTTAGCCCTAATGGGAGATTGGTACTGTGGTGATTTTTTCACCTATTTGAGGATTTTGGGTCATAGTTCAATACATATTTTCCCAAGATTTGTTCCTAACATAATGGTTTTGGAAGAAGTGTCTTTTCAGACTGTAGTGGAAGGAGTTCATGATCGATTCTCGGGATTGAAAAGAAGGGCTTGGCCTAAGTTTCAGTTGTATATCGGTCAGCGGTTCATTCAGAATGCTTCTCATGCCTATCTTTTAGTTTCTAAGTTGAAAGAGTTGAAATTGGGATTAAGTGTCAAAAGAATGCATGATCCTATTGAACAACATTTTCTTCTAGCCCAATTGAAGAACACAAACATACATGAAACTCGACCTAATGACTCCATCTACCAGGGAGCTCTTAGTTTTGAATAAGTATCGGGGAAGATTGTTGATCAAACACAAAGGAATCTAATTCATGAGTTACAAAAACATCAGAAGATAATAGTATTGGAAGAAATAAATAGAGCATTTTCTACTGAGGAACAAGCCAAGAAAGTTGAATTGGAAGTTAGCAATAAAGCCTTGGTGGTGAGTATAGCTCAGTCCAAACCTCAAGCATAGAAGAAGTTAGCGAAACAACAAGGAAATTATCCAATGGTAACCAACAAGTCTCAAAATCCTCTGTAGAACCTGACCAATTTCATGCAACAAGCATAAGAACTTCAAGGTAAATTGTCTCAGCTTACTGATCCTGCTAATGCTATTGGTACCTCTTCTGATGTGATTTTTTATTTGGAAGTTAAATGTGAAAAGGTTTCATCCACCACAACTTTAAAACCTAAACCCCCTAATCCTAGTATAAAAATTATTGATTTAGATCAAGAAAAACCAGAAGAGGCTTTCCACTCAAATCAAGTCATTGAGGATTCTCCTCAATTACCTCCCCTCGATGTTTTATCCCTTCCTACTAATTCCTTACCTAGTTTTAGTCATGAGCTACCTCATGATAATGGTACATCCACTAATGTTGATGTTATTGAATCTACCCATGATCTTATTCATGATTGATCAACTCCTTTACCATCTTAAGTTCAATCCTTGGATCATGGGTCAGAACAAGTTCTTCTCTTTACTCACCCACAGTCTGATGTTCCATCTAATATCTCACAAAATCCTTTACCTACGCAACAAGCTCAATCCTTAGAACCAGTTTCTCATGTAGTTGAAAAGAGTGATGTTGTTGTATATCCTCGGTCTGAAATCACTATCCCTCTTCCATGTTCAACTCAATCCCATATTTATAGCTCATCTACCCCTATTTCTAGCCTCATTAAAACCAATTATGAAGTTTCTAAAGATTTAACCCAAGTTCTATCCACCTCCATAGGCCAACCAATACCCATATCTACCTTAATAGGCTTGCTAGAATCATCATCGAGAGACACAACTGACTTTAGAGAAGATGCAGTAGCTGCATTGGGATATTATTGCTTTAGCAGAAATCAAAAGGCAGTAATAAGAAAAGGTGTGAAGAGAACCAGGGAAGGAGAAGTGATTGTAGGCCCAGTTGAAAATCAAGTTATTTGGAAACATGAAACTTAAGATCCCAAGAGAGAATCCATTGAGATAACACCTGCTATGGGAGTGTTTGTTCATGCTAATTTTGTTAAGAAGTTGAATGATCTTAAATCTCAACATCAAATTGAGATACAAAATATTTAGAGGCGGCTTCAGGAACATTCTAATCAGAAGAAAGATGCAAATGATAATGTCATGAGCCAGGCCATTGAGTTTAGGGATATCAGGGAAGAGCTTAAAGAGTTTAAGACTTAGTCTGTTTCCTCCTCATTCTTCAAGCTCACTATACAGGAATTCAAAGTTGAATCCATTTCTATTAATGAAAGTTTTAGACAGACTCAGAAGTCATCCTTTGAAGGCTTGAATGAAATTGAAGATGATTATTATCTTTTTGAGCATTTGTCAGACCAGCTGGAAGAACACTCTAATAGAAGGAAGAAAGCTGATAAATCCTATGAACAACTTTGTGAGTGGCAAACTCACTTGAAGAATGTCCCAGAAACTATTACTCGGATGGACTCGCTCAAGCTTAAACGAGTTCAGGTATCCTTGAAGTCCTAGGTATTTGTATATGAGGATGTTTATGGTTTAATCGTTAAAGGGAAGAAGGTTTCCACAAAGTTTTTGAAAGATAATTTAATGGAGCTTCTCGGAATGTCGATGTTTTCTTAATTGGTTGATGTTGTACCTATTAAATTAAGGATCACTAAATTAGATCGACAAAGCGATGAGTTAGCCAAGCTTATTCATGTTACCATTTAGGTTGATCTACTTTTGCTCCGATCATTTATCTCAGTTCTTTCCTATCGAAAAGCAACTTTAGAGAATTTCTTGCGAAATTTGTCTAAAATTAGAAGCAAAGAAATTCAATCATATCTATGTAGAGTTCAACTTCAACTTGAACATGCCAACTATTAGAATGTATCAGAAATGTTGGATGTTTATGCCAAATGGAAGGATAATGTGACCAATCCTGGTCAAAGTAGTTAGGCAGTCCTAGGTATTAGGGAATCTGGTACTGATTTTATGAATATGTTTTATACACTTTATTGTATTGATATGCCAAAATTTGTAATGTAAAGGAGGAGACACCCTAGTTGGACCGCTGGTGAAATGTTTTGCATCAA